>VZRH01007259.1:1293161-1303533 GCA_013397555.1 Urocynchramus pylzowi | reverse complement strand
CCCACAGCGGCCCCACAGCGGCCCCACAGCGGCCCCACAGCGGCCCCGCAGCGGCCTCACAGCGGCCCCGCAGCGGCCCCGCAGCGACCTCACAGCGGCCCCACAGCGGCCCCACAGCGGCCCCGCTGGGAGCACCGGCCTCACACCGGGATGGCGGGGAAAGGGACTGCCAGAGGGGCTGGAACATTATTATTTTTAAGAACAGTAAAACGTTGTGCTCACTGCCCCTTGGAGGAAGCCTCATTAATACTAATTATTGCTCCTCATTAGAGCCGCAACACAGTTCTGTTAAGAAATACATTAAAAGATATAGAGTGGCAGAAAAGTCAGGCCACTAATAGTGGAAGCTGGATAAACCTTCCCTTTTTGAATAAAACCTTGAGAAGAGGGTCTGCAGTATTTAACTTAAAAACCAGTGCACCTGGCTGGTAGAAATCATCATCATCCTGGTGTCAGGAGCACGTTAACATTTCAGATTACAAATAAAAAGTGCTTCTAAAATGATGTTGAGGTTAACAATCATTTCCTTCCTTAACATCTAATAAAGTTGTATTAAAATAATATTTTCATTCCCTATTAAAGAAACTCCACAGTTGACCAGCCGATTTAGATTAAAGAACATTTACTAGTTTGTTTTTTCCATTGCAGCCGCTGCAACAGCAGGACCAGCACCTCCAAAATCTCCCTGCGCCACCGGCAGCACCAGCCACTGGAGCTCGAGTCCATTTTGAAACCAGGGCGAAGTGAACAGCTGGCTCGAATGAACGCCTGGGAGCCCACACCCTCGCTCTCCCTCAAATAACAATGTTTATTGCATTCTTATTACACTGAAAGGAAAGCAATAAGCATTTGGGAAAACAACATCTACAGGCTGGTGTGTGGGAGGACATTACGATGTTATCCTGTCCAGCAATCTCTTCCTTCTCTCTCTCCATTTGATAATAAAAACAATGACTGAACAAATGTCCCTTTCACACTTTGCTCCTCTGCTTTTTGTTCTCCATCACTCTCCCTAAAACAACACAAACTGAGCCGGTAATAGTTTGTCAGATTCCAGAGTCTGGAATGCATTTTCGTCAGCCCATTTCTATCTGGACGGAAGTGCAGAGCTGCTGCAGCAGCCACAGAAGCACAAGAGGTCCCATACATCCCTGTGGCTCCTCTCATGCTGGAGGAGAATTACAGCTATGGATAGGAGTCCATCCTGGCATCTCTGCCATCTCTCCTGTATCATCTCTCTGCACTGTTCCATCCCCCTCTCTAAGTTTCTGTGCTACTTAAAGCAATTACAGCTCGAGTGACTCATTACACCACAAGTCTTGGAGTCACTCCCCCATACAAGAAAATAAAAGCTCTCCCTCTTTTCTCGGAGATCTACTTTCTGCTGGTATTTGAGTGAGATGGTGGCAACCCAGACAGAACTGTCATGCAACACTTCTTCTCAAGTAACTTGTTAACCCTTAGTGACTTGAAAGGAACAACAAATACACAAACTCAAATGAAATGGAACTGGAATGCTCCCAGTGACACACAGTGCAAGACAGTGACTTGCAGGTGGGAAAGCACCTCTCCCTGAAAGATGAAGACTCTGAAATTACCTACATGTACATCATCTTTCAGATTCCCTTGAGCTGACATCTTCCCCACCTACCTGTGTTTTATATGGCAACAATGAAGGGAAAGAAAAGTACTAATAGAGAAAGTGAGATAATAAAACAAAAAATTAGAAAAATATGCTAAAAAGAAGCTCAGCAGCAGAGTTAGGAATCAAACTTTCCCCTGAAAACAGCAACAGGAATCTAGCCAAGAAACAATGGTCTCGGAATACTTTGGAAACTAGAAGTAGAATAATTAGAGGCACATCTTATTTAACCAGTAATACATAAGAAGTATTTTCTAGCATTCTAATTATGGATTTAGTCCTGTAAATCTTAACTTGCATAAGAAGTTTGTACTTCCAATGAGTACTAAATACTTGGAAGATGTTTATGCTGTTCTTTAAAAATTTGTTTATTAGGAGACTGAAACAAAGCAGTAGATTGTAGCATCTAATTATGAAAAAGAGGATACACATCACATCCAAGTATTGTAGCACTCTCCTTCTTAAGGTGAGCACCACAAATGCTGAAAACATTTGGAATAAAATAAAAAGTTTATAATTTAGGTACATGTTTTTTAAACTGAGGATCAGTCTCGCAAATACCAACAAGCAAGCTGCTCCTGTTCAACATAAGCATGCTGTATTGTACTTTTGAGCCTGAGCTATTTATAATCTTTACTGCTTTATTGTTGTTTTAAAAAGTGCGTAGATATAGGTAAATATTTACACACATAAATAGTTTACAATCCATAGAATCATTTTTAAAAGTGTACTTGCAGAAAAGTATTAATATGAAAACATATATTAAAATGCTATTCATATAATGTTTATGTTATACATTAAATACAAATTACTGTATATTTTTGTTCAGAAACGCTTTCAAGCTCTGACAGCATTATTTGATGGTGTACATATGGAAAAACGGAAAAAAAATTATTATCCTCCGCTAGAGGGAGAGAGAGCAGCTCTTGTTGCTGGGCAGATTCTGCAAACACTTTAATTCTGCACCATTTAAAGCAACCATGTCAAGTTTTGGGGGAAAAAACCCCGAGCAATTTAGTTCATTGTATTATGAAATATGAAGTAACTCCTAAAATATTGATGACCTGAAATCTAAAATTTCATCGCTGCTAGGTTGCTTTCTGGAATCAATACTACACCAAGTTGATTTCTTTAGACATTGATGTTAACATATTTATTAAAATATCTGAAATAAATAGCAAAAGTAACAGAAATTGTAACAGTTACTAATTTGATAACAAAACAAAATTACCTATATTGTACTTTCCATTCTGTATTGGATGTGGAATATTCCTACAGGTACTGCATTGTTTTCACTGCTTCCTTAGAAATCAGAGCATGATTTCTTCCACCCAACAGGTCATCCTCTATCTCAGAAGCTCAGAGAAGTCTCACCTCCCCAAAGACAATTTGAAAGTAACTGTTCAGAGTGTCGATGTTTCCATATCACCTAAATAACCTGATGATCCAGTCCATGATATCCACACAAGTATCTGTCACTTTCAGTCCTCTGGACTCCTGGTCCTGCTGGTTTGCAGTTTGTGGTAAGGTGAGAAAACAGGAGCTGGTGTCTGTGTGCCCACAGAACGTGTGGGAACTGCCCCAGCCCACAGGAACATGAGACATTTGGTTTAGCTCAGAGTCCTGAGCAGGACCAAGTTTCTGATGCATTTCTAAGGCCACTTGGACAGTGGGCACAGGATGCCCAGTACCTAAAGGACAGCCATGGATGGCACATAATCAAAAGCTGAAATGTTACTTTCATTTAAAACCCACTGCAGAGAGTAAAGAAGAAAGGCTGGTAGGGGTTAATATGTCAATTGTCAAAGCAATATACTAGCACTGGAAGTTTAAGTGACCTTGAAAAGTTGTAAATATTCCTTTATACACTGTGACATGGACAAACTAAGCACAAAGCAACAACTGTTAGGTTTGTGCTCATATGGATTTCAAAGAAAGCCCTCTGTTTATGGTTCAAGAACATCAAAAACTTAACAAGGAAACACAAACCAGACCTTAATACAATGTTTGAATTTAATTCTGAAGTTTATAAAATGCTCAAAAATAAAAAATTCCATTAAATGTATTTCTATTCTGCAGTCCTGTTTATATTTATTTAAGTTTTCTAAGGAACTGGAGGCAGTTTAATAATGCATTCCTTTTCTGTATCTCTGTTTAGGGAAAACTGTAGTTATTGACAGTATGAGCGCTATGCAGAGATTGAAAACACTCCAGTGAAACAAGAAATTATATTGGAAGACTTACTGAGAAGGAAAGAATGGCTCTATCTTAGACACATAATGGCAGCTTTTGTACAAACAGCTCTGGCTGAGCTGTCACAGGGATCTCCATTGCAAAATCTCTGGGGCTTTTTGGCCTAATGGAGATCAGTCACACTCCAGCTCTCCAAAACAGCCCATGCAGCTGTGGAGAGCATGACAGCAGCAGAACACTGAGCACATCCTGGCAGCTTCACACAATGTGAAAATCCCTGGTTCAGGTACTGCTGCAGATGACCTTATGAGATATGAGCCACTAATGGCACACTGCAGCTTAGTTGTGAGCTGAGGAAGTCACCTGCTGTAACTTGGCTGAAATATTTACAGCTCTTAATTCAGTGGAGGACAGTGTATGTGTCTCCTTCTGTCTCTAATCATTGCTTACCTGCTCTGTTGTCATGAATCATAACACCATTGTTGTTCTGGTGTTTAAAAATATCTTTTCTGAAAATATATTGCTTTGGGATTTTACCCAAATCGAGTTATTAAAATGTTGTGTTAGGATTTCATGAAAGATATTTCACAAACTGTTCATAAAGAATGTAATACTTTGGCAGTGGTGCTGCAGCAAATAAAAAGGGAAACAGAAAGGAAAATCAGTTCAAATCAATCTCAGAAAAACCTTAATGTTTACAAGCACAAATGCTGTTTTATATTATGTTTTCAAAATGTTTACAGATCAGAAGATTTTTTTGACCAAAATGTCTGTCAAGATAAGCATGAAGAAAACTACAGAACAAAGCTAGGAATATAATTTAAACTTTATGCATAATCTGCAGCAAATCCAAATTTATTGGTTTGCACTAGACACATGCAAAACATTCACTTCATACCCACTGAAGTAAAACATTTCAAGGGCAAAAATTTAGAAAGCTACTGCACACAGATTAATACTGCGATTTGAGTGCCATAAAATCAGATGTGGCCTTGGTACCACTGAAATAAATACTTGAAATAAATACTTAATTTATATTAACTAGTTCAGTGCTAATTTAACCTTGCAGGAATTTGCAGTTTATTTGATATATTTGCAACAGGTGCAACGCACAACCAAGTCATGCACTGCATGCTCTGAGATCTCCTACATGTCCAAGTCTGACCGGGAGGAAGTGACTGCAGTGCCAGTGTGAGTCATGTTGGGGGCCCCAAGTTCTCTCTCCTCACGCGGTACTTCAGATGTTCAGCCAGCTGCAACCACGCCCTTATGCTCACACGTTTTAAACCAGAAAAGCGAGATATCACCATGTGCAAAACATGTTAGTGATACAATTGCACTTAGGACTCATAGGATTTTTCCTGATAAGATAGTTTATCTTCCCTTCTCCATATACAACTTTGATTGCTAACGTAGAAAGCTGAAGTTAAGTAACACTGCATAAAGGGACTGTTCTATCACCTCTTCTTTTGTTTTGTGAGCAAGTGTCATTCCTCCTGTGCTGTGACTTTCACAATTAGGGAAATAACTATAATGAGCTGCAGAACACACATGGACATCTTTATCTATAACATGGAAATGTGGGTTTGCTGTTGCTGCTGCCACTGAAGAACTTAAAAGTGTGTGGGTGGCAGCAGTTCAGTTCAGAAGCAGCAGCCACCATACATACTCCTACCCAGACAATGTACCTGCCAGCTCTTTAGACTTCTGCAACTCAGTATCCTGTTCCTGCTCACTTTCTTCCTTCATTCTTGCAGCACTTCTTGTGGCAGGATGAACCTCCAACCTCTCATGTGAGGCAATACTCAATTTTGCTGGGAGAACCTCTAATATGAATCTTGACAAGTCACTGATAAAATAGCCTCTCCACTCTGAGGCAGGACTGCTAACCTCTGAAGCATCCCCAGCTGCTGAGAAACATTCTTTGGTTCTTTTAATACAGTCCAGGAACTTTCACATTTCTCACAGGATACACAGAGTGTTTTTTGCACAATTTAATTGAAAGAGGGTAGCCTTAGATTAAATGGTGCAAAGAAATTCTTTGCTGAGGGTGGTGAGGCACTGGCAGAGGTGCCCAGAGAGGCTGTGGCTGCACCATCCCTGGAAATGCTCAAGACCAGGCTGGATGGGGCTTTGAGCAACTCGGTCTAGTGGATGGTGTTCCTAACCACAGGAAGCGGTTTGAAACTACATGATCTCAAAGGTCCCTTCCAACACAAACCATTCTATGATTCTGCACTGTCCTCCTAAAGGATCCAAGGAAATTGAACAGGATCTTCTGTGTCTGTAGCTGCTGTAATGCATCAGCTCTTGGAGAGAGGAGAGAAGACAGAAAAGACAAGCAGTTATTCTCCAAAAGGAAATCTCCATGCCAGCAATGATAAAAATGTTGCTTTTTCCTCTACTTTTGAATTCCATTCCCATGGCCTATCCTCAGTATTGGGTGAACTTGAAGACAGCAAATTAGTTCATTCTTTCCCATTTGAGTAAGACTCTGCAGCTATCATGGGAGTAGGCAGGGGAATTGCTGAAAATGTTCATCCTTGCTCAGAGTATTGTTTGATAATGTTGTTTTGTGGTTGAATCCACAAGATACCAAGGATTCTCTGCAGACAGACAGTGGAAAAAGAAGAAAAGATGCATTATTTCTGTTTGGCAGTCTGGAGTTACCAAAATGAAGAGAAGACACAAGCTTTTAGGGTGTCATAAGATAGGTGTAGTACCGTGCAACCTCTATGCCAAATGATAATATTAGGTTGTTTTACTTTTTGCCTTTTTACCCAGCACAAATGTAACATGCCCTTGCAAATATACAGAATTCTTCAGTTACCCAAAGAGGCTCATGGAAGAAAGAGGAGGCAAAATCTATAAATACCATAAATTATCTTTCCTTTTAACAGTAACTTGTGTAATGAAGACTTGGGCAGGTCATTTGGTGATACTTTGTACTGGTTAAAAGTTCAGCGGTTCAACAAAACTGGGAGAAGGATTTTTTCTTCTGTTCTGTGTCTTGGTGCTGCAGCAACCAAGGTCCTATTTCAAACCTTTCCTTCCTCATCAATCACTACAGCACTACAACTTCACGGGAAGCAGGGTGGCAGCTTAATGAGAGCTTTAGAGAGGAGTGATCAGCACTACAGCAATAGTTAGGAAAAGTGCTGAGAAGATAAACAGCACTTTATATTTTTATCAGTAGGCATTTCCAGAGGGATGAATGGTCTGTGAGATCTATGGCATAGCTACTCTTTTGAGCAATGGGGATAAAGCAAGTGGCTGAAGCTGAAAAGTATGGTCTGAATGAATGAATTGCGAGATGGGTGAAACTGGATGGAATCCTGGGCTTGAAGAATAGGAATCAATGGGGTGTTTAGTTGGTGACCAGTACAAGCAGAACACTTGGGGTCAATACTGGTGTCAGAATTGTACATTACCTTGGTTTCAGCTTGAATAATTATATAGGATGCACCTGCAGCAGATTTTCAGACAAGGATAACTTAGAAGGGGTGGTTTCCAAATCAAGCAGTGGAGATCCAGTCGAGAGGCCTTTGGGAAACTTAAAAACGGGGGAAACAGAAACCTTACCAAGTGTGACGAGGAGTGCAAAGGGAACACATGTGTTTGAATAGTGCCAGGCACCAGTGCAAGCTGCCAGAGCAGCAGCTGAAGAGAATGTGGGGTCACAGTGGATGTTGAGCTGAGCATGAGCCAACAGGGTGTTTTCATGGTGAATAAAGTGAACCACCCTCTGAGCTACATTAGGAAGGGAGCACGGACAGCAGATGAATGGAGATTATTATCCCTCCTTATTTAGTGATAGTGAGTCCACACCTGGGATGATGTGTCTTATTTGGGGTTCCCCAGTTCAAGAAGGATGTCAAGAAACAGGAGAAGGACATGCAGAGGGCTGATGAGATGATAAATGGCCTACAACATACAACTTGTGAAGAGATTTAGAATAAGTTGGGCTTGGTTTGCCTGGCAGAGATGAAAATAAGGGGATATCTGACAATAACCCAAAACTACTCAAAGGGGAGTGGCAAAGATTATTGAGCTGGACTCTTCTCAGTAGTAGCAAATGGCAAAACCAGAAGGAAGAGTCATAAACTGAGTCCCTGGAGTTGTGACTGGATGCATGTGATTGTGCATGGATGGTGCTACACAGGAACATACTGCCCAGAAAGGCTGGCCAGTCTCTATCCTTGGAGGCTTTCAAGGGCAGCTTAAGCAAGGCCATGACTGACCTGCAACACCACAGGTCACAGTCCTGTTTCAAGTGGAAGGCTGGACAGGGTGGATCCCAGAGATCCCTTCCAACCACCACTTCCAGGACTATGCTGCCACAGTGACCCCCAGACAGTAAAGGAAATCGAGTTACCAGTTCTTCCTACTTCTGCCTTCTTCCCTCTCTCCCTCCATTCCTCTTTCCCTGTAAGTTATATTAGGACATGTAATTACCTTTATGTTTAAGGGACTGGTAAAACATCCTTCCTTTTCAGTTGGGGTTACTCTGCTTGCCATCCAAGCATTTTACATAGTTAAGATTTCTAAGGCACCAGAGTCTGTCAGACTTTGTTTAACTCTTATTTTACTGGATCAGGCACCTTATTCTTCTTAGCTAAAAAGGGCAGACTTTTTCTGATACCATAAGATTGTCCTCTCCATTCTTACAAAATGGACTCTTTTCCTTACTGAACATAATTCGTACTCTTGATGTTAGACCTGCACAGTTTAGTGGTTACAATTCAAGTAGATCCACACATACTCATCTTCCCAGGGGACAACATAAATACAATACCATAAAAAACAATAGCCCAGAACCACTGTGGTATATGAACCAAAACTGCTGAAGCAGTATGACACAGCTGAGTGAATTCTCCATCAGATCAAATCTCTGTTGGCACAAGGATTTGGGCACATAGGCGGCACTCAGGTACTGGAGGCACCGGGTTAACAGCCAGTCAAATCTGTTCCTGCAGCAGACTTCATAAAGGATGTTAGCATGTTAGATAATTCATAAATCCAAGTGTGTGTGTCTCAAACTTGAGTAATAACGCTAGTCGATAAGCAGCAAAGTTCAAGTGCCAAGCCCCTAGCATTAAGCCTTGTCAGAAACCAGACTCCAGTCAAAAAGCTAATGTCAAGTTATAAATTAAATTCTGGGATACAAGTGCCCATACACTGTTGGGCAAGGTATTATTGTAAAATATGAAATCACCAGGGAACATGTGTACTGTGGAATGACACCTATTTGCAATGCACTATCACAGTCTTTTAAAATGGAAATCTAGTTTTGTTGATGAAGGAGACATAAATAAACCCAATCACAAGTCTCTGACACTAATCTAGTTATTTATTCTGCAAAACAATTTCTTTTTGAAGACTACAATGCAAAGTAGTGTAAGTTTTATGTAAAGACTGAAGCCTTAGCAATAGTTCATAGTCTGTCACACACTTGAACCCAACGCAGATAGAAGTGTTTCATATTGATATATTTGATAAATTACATCCATAATGGATCAGCACATTTTTAATGAAAAAAACCAGATCAAACTTGGATTTATCAGTAGATGGAGGAAAGAGTCAAGCAAAAATGCAGAAAAAATATTTTTAAAGCCCCAAATTAATATTTTTAACCATTTTCTGACCATTTCTTCTCAAACAGATTCTGTGACACGTTTTGCACGTAGGCAGTATGTATAACACAAAACATTCCTGTTGGCCTCTCCTCATTTTGTGTCTCTCAAGATACTTCTTATGTCTTCTTGAACAGCCTTCATTTATACTACTCAGTGCACTGCTAGGACATCAAGAATATCTGAGAATGAAAGTTATGTGTACTGGCATACAGTCACTTTAGCCTGGGTATATTCGCTGCAAATAGAGCAACGAATTGCAGAATGTAAACCTCATTAGTCAGATTACTTAGAAAGATCCAACTGAGGAGCAGATACTGGTCTGAAAAGGTAAAGTATTTTTGCAGCTCTTCTCCCAAGGGTAGAATATTTTTGAAACTTATTTATAGTGCAAATAAGGTACCATACAGTGGAACTTCCCAAGCTGCATTGTCAGGGTGGTTTGGATACATAAATGCAACCAGCCACTCTGAAATGAACATATTCAACGGCTCTTAAAATCTCGATACTGGCTGATTTTATTGGATCCCTCCAGCTCTCTGGGATGTAAATTTCCGGCCATAACCTGTGCAGCAATAAACTTCGTTCAGCCACAAGAGTGTGCATGTGAGAGGATTGCAAATCTGCTCCGCCAAACCAGAATTAGCCGGTATCGCAGGAATGAAAGAGCGTGGAGATTTGAAATTGCAGAGAATGGAGACAAGGCGGTGCAGAGGACGAGCTGCCTGGGGAGCAGGAGGCCCCAGAACGGTGCCGCACTCTTACGGAAAATAAGCCCCAGGGCAGTGAGCAGGGGCGAGGCTGAGCCGGCGCGGGCGCTGAGCGGAGCCGGGCGCAGGTGGGCACCGGAGCCCGCAGCAGCCCCGGGGTCCCGGGGCGCGGAGCAGCGCCGCGGGTTGGGCTG
>VZRH01007259.1:1279666-1292700 GCA_013397555.1 Urocynchramus pylzowi | reverse complement strand
AGCCCGCGCCCCCCGGCCCCGGGCAGCGCGACAGCCGCTGCTGAGCTGGCCCTGTGGCAGCCCCGCGGCCCGGGCGGTGGCGGTCCCCGCCCCGGCTCTGCTTCGCATAGGTGAACTGTACTGGAGTGCTGGGAAGGTGTCGCGTGTGAAGCTCCCAAAGCTGTTCTCTTGGGAGAAAAAAGTACATCCCCTGCCTTCGGGCTGCTCCCGAAACAGGCTGTAAGCCTGGACAAGATAGAGGTGCACGCCTGACGCAAGCTGCCCACGCCCTTGGGACCAAGGGGAGAAAACCGTCCACGATCTGAGCCAGTTCTGCTGTGCCCGGCGACGGGGCACCACGGCTGGGTCGCGCCGGGGCACAGCAGCACCGAGGGGTCTCCGGGGAGGCCGCCTGAGCAGGGCTTGGGAAACATCCCTCAGGGAGGGGCAGCAGGGCAGCATCCCCGGTCTGGAAACGGAGCTGCTGCCGACTTTATGCAAACTTGTGATCTGGCAATTAGTTTAGCCTTTTAAGTATTTAATTTCCCTGATTTTGTGTTCATTTCTGGGCATGCATTTTTATGCACTGGGGCTCTGACTGGCAGAGGTGGCCGATGTCCACGTCTCCGTGAAGTTGCTGACAGCTGAAGTGCTCGGCATGTCAGCAAGGTGAAGTCAGACTGCTGAAACATATGACAAACAAAATAAACCATGTTTTTACCAATGTTTGCTCTGTTTGCCTTCAGCAACCAAATAACTACATGTGACATGTTTACTGGGAATATTACAAAGTAAACCTCATTACTAGTTTTAACGCGTTTATGAGTTATCCATTGGAAGGGTCTTTAAAGTACAATTTTATTCTATAATTTTTAACACTGAGGCAGTCAAATGCTGGAGGTAGTTGACCAAATATATGTAAATTATTCATCATATGGACTTTTTATAGCAAGAGCTGATGTTTTTCAGTGATCTAGTTGAACCACAAGCTAGAGAGCCATAGCTCCACTGATGGTACATGGAACTTGGATATTTTGCTGCTAACTTAGGTCTTATTACAGCACCTGCATTTGTCCCTAAAATAGCTCATGAGTCAGGTTTTCAAAAAAGCTCAGCATCTTCACAGGCACTAATGCTTGGGCCATTTTTCTAAGAGCTGTGCATACTTTGTGTGCATATAGTCTAAAAAGCTTTTCTGGGGAAAAAAAATCATCTCATTCTTTTCCAGGTGACCAAATAAGACTCCGGATTCTCCTGCCTTCAAATGAAATTCTTCCTGAGGGGCTGTATTCAAACACTGTTACTGTGAGTGGGTCTTCCCTGCCTTGTTTGTTGGGGAAACTGGCTGGCTTCATCACTGCATTTTCACTATAGTTTCTCTAGGATTTCACAATTGCAAAGAGTTCATTTGGCTCCTCTGACTTTCATGAGCCTGTTTTTGGCAGTGCTGTGTGGGAAGAAGGTTGAAGGCAGGTATGTGCCTTTCTCCTGGGTGCAACAGGCCACGGGACGATCAGACTGGCCTGGGGAGGGCACCCAGGCATCCAGTCCTTGCTTTATCCAGAGACTGATGGTTTGTGCAGTTGTTGGAGATGACCTCCTCTGCTTTTGAGCATATTCACTCTGAACTTGTCACCTTAGTGAAAAGTTCATAGTATGGAAGTAATAATAAGAATTCAGTTCAAATGGAAAATATATGTATTTTCTGAAGATTTGTGGGGGTTGATACAAGCATGACATTAACTTGCATCTACTCAATCTAAGCCAGTTCTGTCAGCAAGACTGCAAAGAGGAATGTCATAACTTTGCAGCTCAATATCAATTCTTTTTCTTCACATAATTTAAAATATGTAAACAATGTGCCTATTTCTTGTCCAAGAAATTTTTTGTATCCAGTATCAGGATTCAGGTGTGCACAAAACCAGTCAAGTATAAGAGAGGAAGGTGAGGCTTTACATTTAATCTTGACTCTGAATCTTCAGTTACATAATTTTCTATTCCATTATCTAAGATGCACTGTAATATCCCTCATACATTTTCATTAATCTTATGCAGAGCATGTGCAACAGCTTGCGATTTTCCTTCATTCTGTCTTTTCTCATTATTTCCCATTAGCATGATTATTCACTGTGTTTATCACCTTTTTGCACCTAGTCTCTCTCTGCCTTGTGAGTGGGCTGAATCCTCTGTAAGTAGTCCTGTAACCTACAGCAACAGAGGATCTGGCTCCAAGTACATTATTAGGAAAGGGTTGAGATGTCATCTTTAAGACCTATTTTTTGCAGAGGAAGGGTGAGGTATAATTATGACTAAAGCTGTCCTCTTTAATTTTATTAATAATATAATTTAATAATTGTGACCAGGCTGTCCTTTTATGGTCAAAAAACCAGTCTGTACCACAGCATGGCTCTGACTTGTTCCCCTGCTGCTCATCCTGCCTCGTATACCGTGCAGGACCTCTAGAAGGACCTCTAAACACTATCCCCATTCTCTGTTTCCCAATTTGGACAGGAACAGCCTGGAAGGCATTTCAGTATCCATTTCCACTGGCAACTCATCAACTGATCCCAGCTTATCTGTCTGTGCAGCAGGTGTTAAATGTGCACAGTTCTTGTTCTTCCTCACTGTGTCACCAATACCTCCCAAGGCCAAGTTAGGGCTAATGACAACTTAGTCACTACAGAACATCCATCTGTGAAAGATTTACTACCAGGAGTGCAACATATTTTAGCTGCAGCTCACCTATGAGGCAGATCAGTGTGCTATTGGAAGAACCTACGCACTCAAGCTGCCCTTAGTAACACATGATTACCTGCACTGCCAGGAAGGGTCAGGTGGCACTTGAGTATAAAGGGAACTTATGCAGCAGCCAGGCTGCACGTATCAACAGGGGTTCACTGGTGTCTGGGACTGGCCAGCTCTGACTCCAGCTGTGGATTGCTGTGGAATGCCCCAGGGCCTTCTCTGTGCATTTATCTAGCAATAAGAAAAAAAGTAAAAGGGTTTGGAAAGGTAGTAACTTAAGAAGCAAAATGTACTCGCGTATTTAAAGACAAATTTTGAGTTGGTACAGAATCTGGGTTTGTCTGTTCACTGCTTGTTTGCAGCAGTGAGGAGCCAGCCCAGAGGCACACATTCTGAGAGCTCACAGGAGACATAAGGAGCTTTTAAAAACAATTTTTGATAACTTTTTTCCCTTTCCACTGTTGTGAAGCTGATGTTTCTTTTTATTTCTCTGGAGAAGAAAAAAGACAAAAAATTACCATCTCTGGTAATTTGTATCATTGCATTTCTAGTCTCCATGGAAACCTATGTGGTACTCTACAGTTGGGTAAGATTTGAATCTGTTGCAGCAGAAATCAGATGGAGGGAAGACTGGATTATGCACCTTGACTGTTAATCAATTAAAAGTGGTTTTGAAATTATTTTAACCTTGTGTTGCAACCTTCACTTAGAGTAACAAAAGAATAAATCAAAGTAATCAAATTAAGCTAGTCTGACCTGATCCTATGTACACCTATGCATGTAACTCTGTCACTCAGTTTGATTCTGATAGACACTGACATTAATTTGGAAGAATTTTTGGTTTTAGTAGGATTATAAGAATTAATACTATGGAAACTGAACACATAATAGCAAACTGTTGTCATGCTGACTCTATTAAAAAGCTTTCCAGAGAAGCTGTAACAATTGCCTTGTTGTAATTTATGAAAGCAAAACATTTAGAAAATTAAGAATCTGAATTCCTTATCTTTTGCTGTCTTCATTCTTGTTCTTCCTCTGCTAAGGAAGAAATACATCCCCAAACTGGTTTCCTCTGAAAAGATGTGGTAACTTAATCTACCTGCTGCTTCAGGACTTCACTACTTTACTCCAAGCTTTATGAGCTTGAACACAAAGGCACATCATCTTACTGGGACAGCAGAAGGTGACACAGAGAAGTAATATACAGAGAGAGACCAATCATTTTTGTGACCACAGTCAACCCATGAAGAGTGAGAGCTCTCAGCCACCTAAAAGTAAGTAAAATATATAATAATGGAAATAATGCAGCCTACTGTCAGCCTGCAAATACCCCTGCACAGACAGCCATTATAACAAGAAAGAAGAAATAAAATAAATAAATTAATTAATTGGACAATTTTTAAAGCATTTTACATTTGAACAATGAAGTCACAGTATTCACTACAGCTGCACTAACTACAGTGGTGAAATCTGACAGTGATTTATGGCATTTATCATAACCAAACCACAAAATCTGATGATTTTGTATGTATTTTTAGGTATTTACTGCATTTGCTTCAAAATACTGGGGAGAAAATGTATGCTAGTCGAGAGGATATTGGATATGATTTTGGAGATGACTCAAAAGTTGGAAGTAAGCCAATTAAACCTAACCCAAACATCGATGGAGGATGGGCTTGGATGATTGTACTTTCCTCTTTCCTTGTGCACATACTCATCATGGGTTCCCAGATGGCCCTTGGAATACTCAACATGGAATGGCTTGAAGAGTTTAATCAAAGTCGTGGCTTAACAGCGTGGGTTAGCTCCCTCAGCATGGGCATCACGCTCATTGTAGGTATGTGCCAGCATTGCGTATTTTAAAACTAGATATATTTTTAGAATATGTTTGCCATTCATCCAGATAGTATTTTCTTATGGTTGTCCCAAGCTGACCTTTTAAAGTCACCAGGACAATTTTTACAATGTAGGTGGAGAAAGGGAATAACAGGAAGATAACAGGGAAGACAGCCCAGGAGACTGCATGAGCAGAAAAGGTGACTTTTCTGTTCTGGCTTCCAGGTCTGAATAGAATTAAGAAAACATGATCTGTGGAGCTTGGAGTAATCCCCATGCTCTATCTGTGAGGAGAAAATGTTGAATTCACACAGCTTAAATTTCAGTTTGGCAGCTGAATGAAAATGTATTTTTTTTCCATGTTGTGATTGGATCAACCCAAAATAGTATCTGGAGAAAATGTTTGTGTATATATGTACATACACACATATGACTTCCTAAATGAAGACTGAAAAAGTTATATCTGCCTAAATTATTCTACTGAAAACAAGATAAAATGCTTAACTTCTGGTTACTTGTGAAAAAGTCTTGCACTCATAGAGCATCAGCATGGGGAGCAAGTGTTTCAGCTTATTCCTCTGTTTAAACTGTCCCTTCTTCATGGGGCAACTTTGATTGTAGGTCTTGCAGGTATTTGCAAAGTATTTAATCAGTTGGTTGTAGTTCTCTTTCCATGATTTTAAGAAATAATATGAAAAATAAACTGAGTTGCACGAGTTGCCTGATGTTTTAACATTTTTTTAAAAACATTAAGAAACTTAAGGTGAGAAATTATTAGCGCATAAAGAATTAAATAAATAATTTATCATTTCTTTCATGTTTTTTAACAGGTCCTTTTATTGGTTTATTCATCAGCATGTGTGGGTGCCGCACGACAGCCATAATTGGAGGGATACTGAATGCCCTGGGTTGGATTCTGAGTGCCTATGCCTCAAATGTGCACTACCTCTTCCTCACCTTTGGAGTGACAGCTGGTGAGAGCTGCACTAATGTTTGAAGGTTCTTTCAATTATTTTTGATTCCTTTGAAGCTTATTTAAGTGAGTAAATAGGGAAGGTAGACTGTAAAGTTATTCCAGCTCTGCTTTCATACTTTTTACAGCCTGTTACCTTTTTAGGAAACTTATTTACTTAGTGGATTGGGCCCAGTGACTTCTGTTGTCCTTTAAATTTGCCATGTGAAGGTGGAACTTCTATCAGTTTCACCCAAGTGAATACATTAGAGGACATTTTTATTTAGGGAAGTTACTGTAACCCAAACTCTGACAAGTAAAATTTAAAGATGAATTTCGTATCTAGCTAACTCCTCTCCTTGTCACACGAAAAAATAACAAATGTTTTCTCCAGAAGTTGCTCCACAATAATGGATACTGGATTATGATAATTCAGCACTGCTTCAAAACCCATTTTTAAGGGCGAAGTGGGTTACAGCTGGTAGGCAGCTAAGCTGCACACAGCTGCTCACTCACTCTCCCACAGTGGGATGGGGAGAGAATCAGAAAGGTAGAAATAAGATAAAGAGAGTTTGGTATAGAAAACAAAAGCTGAATGCACAAGCAAAGCAAAGATAAGGAATTCATTCACTACTTCCCATGGGCAGGCAGGCATGCAGCTGTTTCCAGTAAAGCAGGGCTTGGTCTTGTGTAACAATTACCTGGGAAGACATTGCCACAACTCCAAGCATCCTCCCTTCCTCCTCCCTTCCCCCAGTTTTATTGCTGAGTACAAATCCCTCTATGAAGAATTTGCTGTGACAATAAATGGTGAACTATTACCTCTAATGATGTGTTTGCACAACTCATCACTTTCTGCTTGAAGTATATGCCATGAATACCCACCCTGGCTTTTAACTACAGGTGAGGGGTTTTCAACAGAATTAGAGATCTGCCTTGTAAGACTGAGCAGCTACTGTGTGGCCTTCCCTGGACTGCCCAAAAAGAACCAACCTGGAAGCCACCTGAGGTCGCACCAGCGCACTAACCCCACGTGCTGACTCCTCAAATACTTGTCACGGTCACTGTGGCTCCGCAGTCACTGAACAAGGACAGGAACTCAGTGTGAATCTTCATTGCTGAGGAACTTGGGTGAAAGCAACAAGATATGCTCACTAAGCAGTTCTGGTCACTGATACCATCAGATGTGGGTATTATAATTGCAGATATTTCAAAATAGGCTAGTGGGTATTCATATCTATGTTTGTCCCCATAGTAACTGTCACTGATTGGTTGTGGGACATTTGTAACTTTCCAGTGTTGTCATGCTGACCTGAGATAAAGGCTTCATATTCCATGTGTTTGGTTTTTCCAGCAATAAATATCAGTATTGCATTCTTGCTGGAATGAGTATTGCACATTTTGGAAAACATACTAGACAGAAATGAAAGCTAACATCAGAATTGAATATCTATTATTGGTTTTTGGTTTTGCTACTATGCTTACACAAAAGTTAGGAATAAAACTGATTTTTTTTTCACTGCTTTTTACATTGTTGGCAAAAAGTTTAGATTTTTTTTTTTTTTTAATAGGCATTGGAAGTGGCATGGTTTATCTGCCTGCAGTGGTCATGGTAGGGCAGTATTTTCAGAACAGAAGAGCACTTGCACAAGGGCTCAGTACCACGGGAACGGGCTTTGGAGCTTTCCTAATGACTGCCTTACTGAAGTACCTCTGCACTGAATTTGGGTGGAGGAATGCCATGTTCATCCAGGGGGCCATCTCCCTGAACCTTTGTGTCTGCGGGGCACTCATGAGACCACTCTCTCCCAAAGAGCTCCGTGAAAAATATGTGGTGAGAAGTGGTAGCGAAGAGAATCAGGCAAAAGCTCTGTCCCATTCTACAGAGACTATAAAATCTAATGGAGTCCTTGGTGAAGAACCAGAGAGAAAAGAAGAGGCAGCAAAGGAAGAAGTGCTTGGCAGTGTGCAGCACATAGAAATTGGAGGTAAATCTGGAAGTGGAAGGAGCATGTATGGACTGCGCCTCTTTAAGACAGTGAGCCAGCTGACAGTTACAGTCAGGAAGGGCTTTGCACTCTGGTACTCCAGCTACTTTGGAGCTGCATCACTGTTTACCAATAGAGTATTCGTGGCCTTTATCATTTGGGCTTTGTTTGCCTATAGCAGCTTTGTCATTCCCTTTATTCACCTTCCAGAAATAGTCAAGCAGTACAACTTATCTAGGCAGGACAATGTATTTCCTTTGACATCCATTATAGCCATTGTTCATATTTTTGGTAAAGTGATCCTTGGAATCATCTCTGATCTGCCGTGCATCAGCACTTGGAATGTCTTCCTCATGGCTAACTTCACCCTGGTCACCTGCATTCTTACTTTGCCACTAATGCAGACATACATTGGCCTGGCTGTGGTTTGTGCTCTAATAGGATTTTCTAGTGGCTATTTTTCTCTAATGCCTGTTGTGACTGAAGATTTAGTTGGAACTAAACACCTTGCAAATGCCTATGGCATCATCATTTGTGCCAATGGAATATCTGCTTTGTTTGGACCGCCCTTTGCAGGTAAAAAGTTCAAATTGCTAACCAACTGATGTTTGTGTGATGACTGTGTGACTCTCTATATTATTAAACTTTCTTGTGCTATGAGCATGTGTAGTTAACAAAATCACAGCTGCTCCAGAATGGACATAACATCGAGCTTTACATTGTACAGCTTTACAGGTCACATCTGCTGGGTTCCAGCTCACTGCCCTCACATTGCAAATTACAATTCTTGGACATAACCCCAAATCTATTACAACCTATCCTTACAATTGTATGTTTCCTTAAAATGGTTATCATACACTTTTTTTTTTTTTAATGAGAAAGGTGTAACCTATTTTTTCATGTTTTGTATACTATATGCACTATACATCCTCATTCCTTTACCCACATGAAGAAATGGTGATTAGTTCTCGGGGTAGGCAGCTGTTTGTAGCACAGCATTACCCCAAGGACTGTGCTGTGTGTTTGGGTGTCCCCACTCCAAACTGCCAACTGATGTGTTGATTTAACTAACTTTGCTTTGCCTTCCTTCAGCCAGAAATACCTACTTTGGGGACTGCAGTGCTCATAACCTCTTTACTGCCATTCCCAGAGCAGTGTATGTATGCTATCCCTAGAGTTACTTAGGTTTAAGCAGACATTTATTATAAATTTCCTCATAGAAAGAGGCGGGGGAGTACAGAAGAGATACAGGTACTGATTGTCAGTACTATATCAGACTCCAGCTCTCTTCTACAGAGGTGCTGCTGAGAAGAAAGCTGTGAAAAATCTTGGGAGTCATGGCCTTAGTCAGCCAGGGGCAGCTCCAGGCTGAAGGGAAGCCAGCAGCAGCACGAGCAGCCCAGGGAAGCGAGAGCCCCTTCTTTCCCCACCACTGGGTGAGCAACATGAGTGAGAAGAAAGCTCCCTCAGTGCCCCTTGAAAGCAGCAGTGTTTTACTCTGCCACGTTCCCTCAGCACCTCCCAGTCCGTGCTAAACCTGTCTCTGTATTTGGTCTTTGGTTAGGAAGCAAATTGGCTGCAAGTAGCTGATGTGAAGAGGGCTTCTGATTTTGTGGGTACCTCGCAATGCATCCAGCGTGGAGTGGGGGAGTTTTGCTCGTTTGGGTTCTCAAACCTTCCCGAAGTAATGAAGAAGTAACTTTAATGAAGAAGTAACTTAACGTGTTTTTGCAAAGGAATTGAGGCTGGAATGAGAGTCATTGCAGTATTGAGATTATATCTCTTGAGCAGTCTTCTATTGGTATGTGAGGCTTGGAGACAGCTGTAGGGAATGTGTTTGCTTGCACAAGGCACAGCATTTGAAATACCCAGTACTGGGCATTTTACAGAGGCAGCGATAGGGAGGAGGAACTAATTGGTTTGGGATTACAAAAAGTGGATTTTAAAATCAAACCTGTGATAACTTGTTTGAAAAATACTGTTTTTCCACAAAGCATCTGTGGATTTGACAGAAATGTCATGAAAGAAATGTGAAGTATTTTTTGCATTTTCTCACAAAATGTACCTTTTTTGGCAAACTTTGTAACAAACATGTTCTGTCCTTATTTTCCAGGTTGGATCTATGACATCACACAAAAATACGATTTTTCTTTTTACATAGCTGGATTGCTATACATGGTGGGAATAATATTTTTACTTATACAACCTTGTATTCAAAAGAAACAGTCAAGAGAAAAATCTACAGAAGAAGCACAAGTATAGAACAAATTCCAGAAGTTTTTCACAGAACTTTTTCAGTTTTGTGTTTCTCTTGTGTGACAGTATGAAGATGTTTTTCTTATGGAACCAACCACATTTAGCTGCACTTAAGTGAAAAGCAAATGTGCGCCATAAGGCTTATAAATTATTGGAAATGTGCTTTTAAAATTAGTTAAGATATTTTACTTTACTTTAGAACTACCAAATACAGTGATTAAAAGCACACTGCTAGTATTTCAATATTAGAACAGTGCTAAGAACACTTACCCTGGCTTCTCTTTTGATATTTCACCATTAACCATTGGTGAAAATCTACTGACTGCAGTGCAGTTACTCTGATTTACACTAGTCCTATGAGAGAATTTGGTCAGGACATGAATGCTTTATAAAAGTCCTTTCTACTATGTATTCAATCTGATGAAAGATTAGTTACTGGGTATTAGAAAATGATTGTATTTCTTGCCTGGCTAGTCAAGTACTGTTGAAATGCTACTATAATAATTCCATTAATTCAGCGTACTGAAATTCCTATTTCTGTGATGCAAATCTGAAGAAAAGTTCTTATATATTTCTGAAATGATTCAGTTGGACTCAATAGGTCCCTCCCAACTCAGTATATTCTGTGATTCTACTTAAATGATTTTTAATTTTTTTTTTTTTTTTTAAGTATCAACTGCATCTAAAGTAGCCATCCTCAATACATAGGCTGCATTTTAAATGCTGTGACACTTAATGCACCTGAAGTAAAAAACCCATAAATGCAGAAACAGGAAACATATGGAAAATATCATTGTGACTGGAAAATGTTTCCAGAAACAGTTTGAGTTCTTTGGCCCCTTTACCTAATTAGAGTTATTGTAGAATTTAATAATATTGCCACTGACTCTTTCCATGGGAATAAACTCTACTACAGCACACTAAATTTTGTTATAATTTAATTTAATTGTTCACAAACTCTGTTACATATGAGCAGTCGTTTTACTGCTTGTAATGTACACCTAATCAATGAACTGACTAAGATTCATCATGTTTGAGAAATTTATTCACTAGAAAATTAGATACTGCAGAGCATGGAATAGCTAAAGAGCATTTAAAATATTAAAATAAATTTTAACATTAAGGGTCTGGTAACCAGTGCAGAAGGTGATGTATGGTGGTTGAGGGCATATTTTTTTCAGCTTTGAGAGGTGAGTCTGATGTTAATTTTCCTATCAAATAAGAACTACTGTAAGTTTTCATCCTCTTAGCTTTATGAAAGTCCTTTGCATGACAAATCAGGTTCTTAGTTTAATATTTCTACGTGCTGCTGGAATTCCTTATAAAGCAATTGAAACTATTCAATTATATTGAAGAACTATTGGGAAACAGTTCAGTATGCAACAATATCAATATACTTATCTTCTTTATAGCTGCAAGGTTGGGTAACAAAAAGTTCTGAATGTGCATTGTTCTATATTGCAATTCACCAGCTTCTTAGTGTTGCACTTCTACAACTGTTGGCAGGGACATACTTTAAAGTATTCCTTGAAGATCACTGAAATGAGCTAAGTTAAAAAATATAATCTTAAGAAACCCTGAATTACTTTAAGATTTACATCAATGGAATCATATAGGGTAGTTATGTATGGCCTTTAAAATTCACATAAGACAACTGAAGTGGCACTGAACTGCAACACATGGTGTGAACACACAGTCAGTAACTTCCTAAAATCAGCTTTTGTTATTGGAGAAAATGAGCACGTAAATTTTCACATCAGTTCTTTGTTACAGATTAAATGTCTTCTTGGTGGGAACGCTGCTGATGGCTCATTTGAATTGAGCTATCTTTTATTGGTGAAATATATATTGTAGTGATGATTTCCTTAATTTGCCAATTTTTTTTTAAAGATATGTATCCTTAATTCATAGATCTTCACTTTGTCTTTTGTCAAAAGTAACATTATTTGCATATTACAGTAATAAAAAATATGTTGTTCACTTGTGATATCTGCAATAGAACTTTCTATAGATATTCTTACAGGGCCATATGTTGGGAATAAACCTACATTACCCAAAAAACATCTTCTGTTCATTTATTAAGTTAGTATAGTATTTTAGCCACATAATAAAATTTGTATTTGTCATTATCCTAAAAAGAAATAATCACAAAGAGGAAAGAATATATATGTAAGTGCTTCTTATACCTAAAGATAACAATCACTGAACATTTCCAGCATATTGGTATATAGTTCTAGAACAAAAAAATCCCTAATCTAAATCCGTGAATATTTAACTATTAAAGTACTGGTTTATAAAGAAACAGAATCATACAAGCACCCTGTATTCATAGTTTTTAATCAATTTATAAAATTCAAGTTCAGTACTTGGCATGTTAAAAAATTTTAAACTCCTTACACTTTTCAAATATGAAACTATTATATCCAAATACTGAAATCACTGGTTTAATACTTGGGTCCTAAATCTAGTCAATTGTAAATGATGTATTAATCAGCCTCTATAAATGACAATGCCACAGTGTCTGCTATAAACCATGGAGTACCTGAAGCACAGATACAAAGCAGAGAAATCAGAAGAAAGAAATACAAAGTAGCCACAACCTGTTCTAACTGCTATGATGCTGATTAAAACACAATTTCAGGATACCCAACCTATTAAATATTGTAATATTTCCATGTTGCTCCTGGTAAGACATATTTTGGCTTTCCTCTTTCAATCCTTAAAAAGTCTGTTTTCCATAATAAAGAAGAAAAATCCATGTGTCTGACCCAACAGCTATGCCTTATAAGAATTGCTTCAATGGAACATGCACCTATATTCAGTTAGTTTTTTGTTCTGAGTTAGTGTTCTGTTGCTTCTGCCTCCTTTGCAGCTGTGGCTGACATTGGTGTGTGTGAAGGTTCCCAGCCCCCTTCCTGTGGGGGCTCTTTCATTTCAGGTGGGGCTGTGTCACGCAAGCTCTCCCCAAGAGCTTCCCAGAGCACATTACTGTCACATAGCTACTTGTAAGCAAAAGCAGAGGCTTAAAATCATCATTTGGCTTACTCACTGCTGATTATTCTACTCCACAAAATGTGTTTAGACAGCACAGAGGCCTTGTGTGAAGGTCACTTGCAGTGCCAGCTGCCCACGCATTTTGAAAGACACGGTGATAGTCAAACTCATAGGAGAGCAGAAGTTTTGCCCAGGGTTGCCAGTGCAAGATATCACATGTTTTTCTGTGAAAAAGCTGAGAAGCTATTTTTGGTATAATATCCAAGGCCTTTCTGCCACTGTAA
>VZRH01007259.1:1255334-1279528 GCA_013397555.1 Urocynchramus pylzowi | reverse complement strand
AAAAAAAAAAAAAGCAGCTGTAATGCCACGTACTTTCCTGGTGTGTAATTCCTACAGCTGCTCTGAAATCAACCAAGCTGTGTAACCTGATGCCAAAAAACCTGTCAGGTTGTAGACTGCATCAGAAATACAAACCTTTTTCAAGGTAAGTAAAAGAGGCCTTGGGGTTTGAACAGAAATGCAATTTTAGAAAACTTTCATATGTACTGTAAGGATTAAGCCTGTTTCTCAGGAGATGCTTCCTTCTTTCAGTATGACTCCATAAACAGAATCAAGTGGAAATAATATAAGGAAGGAAAAAAAAAAAAAAGTAATTTGTTAGATGACAGAACCATCACAAAAGAAAAAAAAAAAAAAGACTCTGTGTCATATATTATCTATTCATTGTAAATTATACAAGAACACAGAAACATTAATTTTTCCCACAAATGTTCTCCTTTTCTACAGGTGCAGTTGCAGGAGCCTTAATGACTCCAATGTAAGTGGTAACAGAAATAGAAAAGCAAAAATCTTGGTGTAACTTGTGTTACACACTGTAGCTGGAGCTGCTTTACTCGCTGCCTACAGCAAAGCTGCCTCAGAGTACATGTGGTCCTGGTTGTTCTTACGCAGGCATACACAACATCCCAGCACATTCTAGCAGAGCAAAAGCAGGGATTATTGGGGAAAATTGCATATAAGTGCTGAAATGAAAATGTATGAGCCTTTTAAAAGTTCTCTTTACATTTCTGCTTACTCTCTGCTCTCACCAATCTGATTTGCCCATGAAATAAGGACACCATGAAGTTAAAAACAATATAGACTGGTTATTACTATTGCATATTTTTATTTCCAAACACAGTGCTCTATTTAAAAAATACAGGAAGAAAAGCAAAGCTTATTATCCTGGCCGTTCCCGTGGCTCAGGATAATCCCTGTCATTCCCTGGCTCTGCACTGTCCCAGCCATTCCCTGGCTCTGGGTGACCCCAGCCATTCCCTGGCTCTGCACTGTCCCAGCCATTCCCTGGCTCTGGGTTATCCCAGCCGTTCCCTGGCTCTGGGTTATCCCAGCCATTCCCTGGCTCTGGGCTGTCCCAGCCGTTCCCTGGCTCTGGGCTGTCCCAGCCATTCCCTGGCTCTGCCCTGTCCCAGCCGTTCCCTGGCTCTGCACTGTCCCAGCCGTTCCCTGGCTCTGCACTGTCCCAGCCGTTCCCTGGCTCTGGGTTATCCCAGCCATCCCCTGGCTCTGGGCTGTCCCAGCCGTTCCCTGGCTCTGCACTGTCCCAGACGTTCCCTGGCTCTGGGCTGTCCCAGCCGTTCCCTGGCTCTGGGCTGTCCCAGCCGTTCCCGTGGCTGTCCCGAGGCGCGGTGACAGCGGCCCTGCCCCGGGGCGCCCTCTGGCGGCCGAACCGCCCCGCAGCGCCCGGAGCTTGGGGAAGGGCCGGTCCGAAGCTCCGGGCCCGGACCCCGGCCGGGAGTGCGGCCGGACACTGCGCAGGGTGGCAGCACAGTGTGACACCGCACAGGGTGACACTGCGCAGGGTGGCAGCACAGTGTGACACTGCAGACTGCCAAAGCATCGGGAGAACACACACAGTGCTCACACGGTGGTGTCCACGTTAGGACTTCTGTCACAGGACGTAAGAACAGCACCTAGTGAACAGTCTAAAATCCTCTGAAGTGCACATTGAAAGTGTCTGGATCTCCTGGAGAGAAGGATTTACGGTCAGAACTCGTCAGAGAGATGCCATGCTTGGGGTAACAATGCAGATACCTGCTGAGTTCAGCCTATAAGGATGCACTGCACGGCATGGACACACACAGCTCCCCCACTCCACCTTCCAGTCCTGAGTGGAGAGACTGTTCTATTTCCTCTGTTCAGAAATCTGAATATGCTACTCGATAATCCCACAGAGAGCAGCATTCCAGCGTATGCATAAATTAGTCTGGAAATAAAAACTCATATTATTTGGGCAAATTTTAAGTTCCCTAAATATACTGCTGAAATGAGAGAAAGGGAGCACGGCTTTACTTGTTCTGATAGATTACTGCATTATGCCAAAACAATATTTTTATTATTATGCAATTTAATTCTTTCTAGGATTTCTTTAAATTCCAAAATGTCCAAGGTTTTGTGTTAAACTAATGAAAAGTTTACTGCTCTCCATAATACCTTATCCTACTCCACTCACACTCTTCAAATGACAGATGAATTCCAAATATACTGACAAATAATTTCCTGGTCTCTCTTCAATCCATTCTCTTCCTCTCCTTTAGTTATTTTTACTCCCTTATTCTCCATTCAGTTGTTCCCCAGTCACAATATCAACTGATTTATCTTCAAACTGAAATACAGCCCAGAGCTTCAGCAAGCATATCTACTCCCATCTGGCCTTCATCTCTACATTAATGACATGCTCTATTTTCCTGTCTCGCCATTTCCTCCTGTGCTTTCTTTGCCCCGTCCCCTTTTTCTTGTGCTCACTTGAACTCACTCTCACTAAAGCATCTGTAATGCCTTGGTAGCCACACAACAGGAACAGCAGCACAGCCACGTCCTCTGGAACTGCCAGTCTGACACAGAACTTTTCTTGAAATCTTGTCCCACATAGCCTCAAAATAATACAAATCCTGAGAGCAATCTCATTCTGATTGGGATGTACTCTGCACCAGACATGTCCCACTCTCCATACTGCAAGTTTAATCTGCCTCTCTGAAGTCTTTCAGAGCATATGCAGTTGTCACAGCAAAATCAAGAGCACTAAACCCATTTTTAAATTCCTCATAAGGTCTCACTGTTGCTTATGTTCTCATTAATTGTTCCACCCAGAAACCAATAGGGTTCATTCTAGGCCTCTACAGCACCTTTGGGGATAAGAATAAAGTTCTTTTTCTCTTCAAAACATTTCTCTTCCTATTTTCCATAAGCTAAAATCTTTTTCTCTCCTACCTGAATTACTCCAGCAGCCTTTTTTCAGGCTCTGACAGGGATAGAAAATACAATTTTGAGGTATTCAGACCCACAAAAATAAGCTTCCTACGTGACAGCTCTGAATTTTTTAGCTTTCCATCCCAATTTCCTGACCCTGACCAGACCAGGAAGCTGGAACAGCTGACTTGCCAAAGGCCTTTCCAATACATCTTCTCTCTTTTGCACCAACAGATTGCCCCCATTCTCCTGCAGCTTCCAGGCTATCCTTCCAATCCCTTACCCCTCATTCGGCACCCTTAGCTCCAGTTGCCCAATAATGGTAACTTCTGTAATTCACTCTTTAAAGTTTCAATTCAACATGTACATTATTATTTCCCATAATTTCCTGAGGGCTGGGAAGAGCTTCCTAGCAAGCAAGCAAAAGTCACCTCTTTCTCCTCCTGTGTTTCTAACAGTTCCTTGCTGCAAAGTCTAAAAATATACTGAAAAAAAATCTCTTTCCTTGTGCTCATGTCTTTTGTCAAAGACATAAAATGGAAGGAATTTTTGTTTGGTGATGAGTTCAATATAAGGGGATCCCAGTCTGTGGGTGAAGTTTCTAGACACTAAACAATACAAATCATAACGCAAAGCAAAGGTTTCACATTTCCAATACTTAATCCTGGAAGTAGTGTGCAACACCCAGCCATGGGTTGCAATGGAATTACCTGGATCACTGTGTTTATTATAAAACAAAAGCTTGCAGGATAAACACAGCCTTTCTAAGATCTGGTTTTTACTGCAGCCATTCAGTTTGATTCATTTATTGTCTCAAAAAAAAAAAAAATGACAATCCTTATTTACTTGTTGTCATAAGTAAAGCAGACAGATTGATGAGTATGTTAAACCATGAATAAAAGCCAACAGGCTGCTCAGCAAAGATAACAATTTCAACTAGAATTTTTTGGGTTTTAAATTTTTACTGTTTCAAATCTGTGTGAAACTTAAGAAAGTCTGGCAATATCTTCAAGCTCCAGAAAGGAAATGATGTACAGGAGCAATGGGACAGGAAGCCGTTCCAGGAAGTCATAGTTACCTCTGCACAGATTGAGGACGTTCCAGAACTCTGGCACCAAACACTACAGCAATCTGAACAGGGAAAAAATGAAACCAAATACAAGAGACAACAGATTTGTAAAAGCCTGAAATTTCTTACCAAAAATCTCAAGTTACGCAGATACATCTTTAAAAAAACACCAAAACAAACCAAATAAAAAACAACCCAACAAAAATTCAGCTTTTTCCCCCTATGTTTTTCTGAAGAAAATATTATTTAACATGAATATTCAGATTCATTTTTGGATCAGCTTTTCCACATACATATAGATTTTTATGTAAAGACTGTGCTATTTATTTAGAGGGAGGTTAGTAAAACAACTGAGGAAAGTACATCAGTCATATGCTTTGGGGGAAAATAATGATGGCTCTGACACCATGAGTCCCTGTGGTTCTGCTTCTTAGCTTACATAGGTACAGTTAAACCAACATGAAATTGAAGGCTGTTCCCTTCTACAGGGATGTGGCATTTTTTGACTCACTCCTTTGTGATCCAGTACCACACCAAGTTGTCCTTCTGTAAGTCTCCTACCTAGTGAGCAACTGCCCAACCCACAGTCAGCTGATTATTTCTGCTTCTGTGTCCAACTTGGAACTTGGCCTTTTGAGTTTACCCCTGTTTTCTTCAGATCACTTAACTATTTTATCAAATTTCTGTCATAAAATTGCTGGTTCACTACAAAACAGATCCTGAATTCAATTTGCTACACTTTTAATGAACAATCAGTGGTACATTTTGAAGCTGCATGTTGTTTCCTAACAAAATGAATGCAGCCATCCAGATTTGTACAGGATTTTTTTTTCCTTATTTTTCATGGAAGTTGAAAGTATACTGACCATAGGCCTATTTTGATGCAGCAGTTTTCCTTCCAAAGTATTTTTAAAATTAATTACAAAACTCAATATTATGTGAATACATTTGAAAGAGCTTTGAAAATGACATGATTTTACTGTTAAGATGTTAAGGTTCTTTTTTTTTTCCTCCCCCCCCTCCCCAAATATTCCTGAGTTAACCATATGGGAGGAAGCTATCACCTTATCTTCCTTCATGTCTTTGGGTAGGTGACCCAATATTCTGCAGCTCTCTTTTCCATGCTGTATCACTGCAAAGTCAGTCCTCCTTAGTTTTTTTGCGTTCCAAGCATCTCAGTTCTGTATAGTTGGTAATTTCCCTCAAATTTCTTATGCAAGTACAAAATGATCTACACAGTCGACTAAAAATGGTCAGGCTGATCTAATTCAAGCTGATATGAAAGAATGCTTCACATCTTCTCATCCTGGGAATGATGAAGATAAATATTTTCACTGTACATCTATTTAATGTTGAATGATCAAGCAGGCTACCACACAAATACTTGACTTTTTCTTTATTAGAAATTATTTATTTCTAGAAATAATAGTGTGATCTGGTTTGGCTATTCTAAACTATATTTAGTATTTAATTTTTTTATTAATGTATGTGAAGCTAACAATTAACTAACTGTGAAAATCTACTGAATTTTAAGTTTTCTATGACATTTTCATTCTGAGAGTGCTGGAGAATATTTGATGACTGGTACTAATTGTTCACTCATCCAGAAATATAAGTAGACCTCTCTTCTCTTGCTCAACATTATCATCAATTAATTTTCCATCATTGCCAAACCAAATACAAAACCTTGCTCTACCCTCTTGGCTTCATGAAATTATGAAAAGAAACATAACGATACATTTTTCACTGCCCAAAAGAACAGAAAACATCTTAAAACAAACGTGGATGTTTACAGCTGTGTGGTAGTTCTTACAAATTTAGTAAAATGGTAATGTTAATAGTTTGGGCACCTTATAAAAAAAAAGGTCTCTAAAAATCCCAATCACATGAAAAGAGACAAAATCATGGGAATGAAAACCAGGAGATAATGACAGGAAATACCAACACTTAACAGGAAAATATTTTAGTGGCAGGAGTGTACCAAATATTTAGCAGCAAACCATGGATCTGGTGAGAAGTATTTATTTGAACTCTCAAATAAATCAGCACAGATAACTAGAATATTATTCCAGAATATATATATATTTTCTTCCAGTGTATATATATGTGTGTGTGCATATATATATATATATATATATGGAGAATTAATAGAAAAATAATAGTGTGTGAATACTTAGGAGCAGCAAAGCTCTTAACAGGAGGTGAGGAGGTGTAAAAACATCTGATTGTGTAGAACAGCAAGAACTATGGACAGAAATAATATCAATATGACAATACAACTCACAAACATAGTAATTTATACTTGCAATACTTCTATTTATGGTAGCATTTTTCTAAAAAGAAAACACCCTTATTTTACATTACAATTTTAATAAAAAATAGAGGGGAACCCCCCCAATTTTAGAGACACTTTTAGAAAGAGAAAGAAATGACTACATCTTAGAAAAGAATGGCAACTGTGGCTTTCAGTACTGCCTATAGGGAAGAAAACCTCTGAACCACCAATAAGACTTTTCAAGAAAAAGCAGGCAGATCTTATTTATAACCTACTGAATTATTTGTAACCTACTAAAACCACAGAACAACAGCAGAAAACTGCTTGCTAACAATAATTTAATTATCTAAATCATTGCACCCACATAACGTAAAACAGATGTTTCATTGTGACATCATATTAATATCAAATGTTGCAGGAAAACCTTAAACTACAAGCAATGAGTAAAAACCAAAAAGCTAGAATCCTTCTCACCAGCATATATTCACATCTCAAATCTACTTTTATAAGGTAAATAATAAAAAAAAGGTCAACAAAAAAGCATAGAAGACTACTTCTTTGAAAGCTCAAAGTTATAAAAAATTATGAACAATTTTGCTATGAATTAAAATGTGGTACAACTTTTTGCTTCAACTAATGGAGCAATTAGGAACATCTGCAAAAGCCCAGCATATTTAAAGACTGACTGAGCCTGAGCCAAGTTCAACAGGCAGTCCATTTTCTGTTGGTTCAGGACACATTCATTCCCCTCCTAGTCAAAACAAGCAGTAATAACTGGAATTAAAGATTGGTTTTGTCATGGACTGTGAGTGCTGATTGAAACTTTTTCCATGCCTTGTGTATTTATATCCAGTCCCTTGAGCTCAGAATGTGCAGCCTTTCCATCCAGGGAACACTAACAGGGCTCACTTGCAGCCCTACCCAACAGCCTAAAGTGGTGTTATTATTTTATCAAGTTCTCTTGAAACTGATCAGTTGCAAAAGTTATAACAGGAAATCAGAAACACAAATGTAACAAACACAAACCTAAACATAGAAGTTCAGGCCATATGAACTCAGCAGGGCTAAAAATCTCTCAGTTGTGCTGTAGGAACTGTTAGATTTTAATAAGCAAAGCATATAGAATGTGTTGGCCTTATCTGAGACTCTGAGTGAAGATACACTCCAATTTATTCTTGAAAAGAGATAAATGATTGTACCCTACCCCCATACCTCTTTCCCAAGATTCATATACTTATTGGGAAAGCAGATCTCTTCCACTTTGGTGTAAATAATCACAGAATCACCAAGGCTGGACGGGACCTTCAACATCATCCAGTCCAACCACCAGCCCAACACCACCATAATCATCCCTAAATCATTCTCCAAGTGTCACATCCAGACGCTTCTTGAATACTTCCAAAGAAAGTGACTCCAACACCTCCCTGGAGACCTTACTCAAATAAGATGATGATTACATGAGATGATGATTCAATAAGATGTCTACCAAAGCTGTTGATGAGAAAAACAAAACTTCATTTTAAAATTCATAATAAAATTTCAAGTTCATAATAAAACCAGGATAATTATGAAGTCACATCTGTAAATATCTTTTTAATGTCTGTACAGAATCAGAATACAAAAGCAGTTTATTAAAAAAAAATCAAGATCTCACCAATCCAAGGTGTTTTGTGCTATTAGGTCTTGGGCAACCAAAGAGACTGCAGGTCTCAACAAAAGAAGAAAAACTTCTCAATTTCCAGACTAGGCCATAGCTCAGCTCACCTACCCCAGCAGTTACTGAATCAACATGTTGATTCTTTGGCTTAGTATTTTCAGAAGACTGCTTCCTCTGTGAACCATGATCACTCATATCTTGTGACATGACCACCTCTTAAGTTAATCCATTACTGGGAACCAAAATTATAATAAGATGCAGAGCAATAACTACCCAGGAAACATAGTTCTATGGAACTTTGGGAAAATACATCATTATTTCAGATGTTCTCAGTGGCCAGTCTATCTCTGAGGTTAATTTAGTGGTGTCCCCACTGCCCTTCTTTTCCTTGCTGTCTGCTTCTGAAGTAATTTTGCACTTGTATAGTCCCAATCACCTGCTGCATTAGCAGTTGATTGTGTTAAATTAGACTGGGAATTCAAATCTGGGTGGCTCACAACATGGCCATAGAAACAAACGTGCTGGCACAGAGCATTATGAGTTATTAGCCATAAGAACGTTGCTTTCTGGCTGACATTTGTTGCTAAAATCTCTGTCATTGTCTTATAATGAAACTATCAATGTTGCTGGGCTTTATCATATATTTAGGTTTACTGTCACATCTTTTTGTTTTTTCCATTATTCATACATTAATTTATACTAATTAATTCATAGGAAGATGTATGTTAGCCAAAGCAATCCTATCTTTCATTAAATTTATTGCAGATCAATATTGCTAGATTATTCCATTATATGCCACCCAACATTTGTAATTATTATTATCCTCCTGGGATGCTATAATTTCTCTAGGTCTTAAATGATGAAATTCATTTTTAAGGGAAATTTTCCACCACCTGAAAATGACCTACAACTGTGAAAGAAAAAAGAAGAAAAAAGGCAGAAGAAATTAATGTCAAGTACTGTGAGATAAATATATTACCAGATTGAGGGTTGGGGTTATGAAAATATTACTACAGTCCCAAAAGAAAATTGTCCTAAAAGATCAGACCACAGTTACATTACCAGTGGCTTCAAGGGACATTAAACATCCCACAATGCACCTGCAACAAGTGTAAAATGTTTTAACAACCCCTGCATGCAAATTGTTCATAGAAATAAACACACACTTCAAGATATCTCAACAGGCAAGACTAGAAACATTCTGGTTTTGTTTCTCATTTATTCATAGAATCGCAATGTATCAGGCGTCAAATTATGTGGTTAAGTAGAAATACCCATTCAACTGCTCTGGCATTCAAAAGTGGTGGCTTAGAAGTTAAACTAGGATTTTAACATTTTTTAAAAATCAAAACTATAAGGACAGTTCAAAGCTCAGCACTTAAGACTTCTGAAAACTCTGGCAATAGCTCTCCGGAAGTGAACGTTCAACTCACATTTTCAGAGACAGAAAAAGAAAAGAAAATCTACATTACAAAGCATGCAACCAAGACAGAAAAATTAACGTGAATAGCAAACTAGATAGCTATGAAATGATGGAGTGTAAGTGGTCCTAACTACCCGTAATTTTCCCAGAGTTCTCTTAAAGCATTACATATGTGCTTGAACAGTGTGTTGCCTTTTAACATTGACTTTCTTTTTGTTGCTGGGACTACATGAGAGGAAAGTCATCATCATTCACACAAGTTGCTCGTAAAGAGCACACTCCAAGCCACAAGTAAAATTCACCTGCTATTATAGACAAGGTTAAAAAATCCCATCTATTCCAGTGTTACTAATATTAATCTAATTTATTTCCTTCCATTTAATTGAGAAAAGTCAGGACTTTACACTGTCATATCTACAGGTGGGATCCTGACATGATAGGCAAAACTGAAATACACAGTCTCTAGTCCTTTGCAGTGAAACAGTTGCATCTTTGAAGGCAAAAAAGCCCATATTCATCCAAACTGCATTCTAGAATTTAATATATGAAAAGTAAATGATACCACTGAAATCTTTGATACAGTGGAATTAACATTTCTGTGATGCTCATACACAATATAGACTACCAGGTTAACACCATTTCATACACGAGTAGTAATGAGCATTCAATGCAGAAGGGATTATAAAGCCCTTGTCATTCTGTTTCACAGAAGATGTTACTACCTGGGAAGGCTTTAGAACTCGAATGTTTGCAGCCCAGCACAGGGATAATAGGACAGTGAATGCTCTACTGTACTTCCTAAAGCTCTTTTTATCTCTAGCAGTGTAGGGAGAAGCAGCACACAAGGCTACTTCCATTCTTATTTGTGGAAAACATGAGGTGAGAATGAGGTCAAAACAAAACTGATACACCAGGAGAGAAAGAAAAGACATCTCTAACATTCCTCATCTTGCATATCCTTCAACATGATCCACAAGAATACAGTATATATGAGAAAAACCCCATTGTTAAAGGAGAAAAGAAACATGGTTAATAGGCTTTCTCCTGGCCTTTCCTGTTACTGTTGGAAGTGACATTTCTTTAAAAAAACCCCAAACAAACCAACCCATTTCCCAGCATGAAAATGCCGAGTGTAACCGAAAAACAGCTACCTGCCCTGTAAACCACTTACCAAAAACGATTAATAACTGTTGCTTTTAAACTTTTGAACTTGTATACCCAACAATGTTCTACAGATTAAATCTATAAGTCTATACAAAAAATAACCTATTCACAATTTTAAAAGTCTGATTCTTAAAAAAGCAGAGCTCTGTTGCACCAGAGATTACAATGTGTTGGGATCTGTAATAAATTACATTAATCAATACTTTTCAGTCTGGAATATGCAGTACAACAAAACGAAGTGTATACAGATAGAAAACACTCAAAATCTGAACTGCTGTAAGCAAGACAAACTTTTCACAGTAAATATTTTATATACTTTTTGTTTATTATTTTGTGTATGTGAGTGAATTTATCGATAATGTAAGCTTAAATATATGTGAGTGCCCAAGAACATATTTGTTTCAAAATTAGAGTGGGCATATGTTTGTTTAGACTCTTGAAAAAGGTTTTTATCTTTACAGAATCTAACAAACTTTAAAATGGAATATAAGCCAACACTCTGCAAATTAAATACCCTTGTTCATTACAGCAGATGTTTTAATAAGGGTATAAAAATGTACTTTCATACAGTATTGTTGTACAATTCCAAATTGTTTTATAAATTCCTAGGCATTTTAATAGGAATTTCAAAAAAACCTACAGAAATGCATACTTCCATAACATTGCCTCCTCTTAATTGCTGTACCAGGAAGCACACTGCCATAGAACTTTGCTAAAATGGAAAGACCAGGCCAACATGTAGAGGCACAGGAAAAGTAAAATATTCAAGTAATGGGGATCACTGGGATTTTTTGAAACATTATTCTTTGATTTACAGTGGAACAAACTGTCAATAGCACCACTCCATTAAAAAACTGCTTTATGTACAAATACCCAGGACAAATTGCAGTTACCTTGGTAATTAGTTAGCATGTGGTTATTTCAAATAAAAATATTGCATAGATTTTATAATACTATACTATTTGCATAGATTAAAAGATGAAGAATGGAAAGTGTTATGAGTGCATCCTGGTTACCATGGACACATTCCATTCTCAATGTTATTTGGAGGTGCAAGTGGTAAAGGAATTCACTACCACACGGCTTATTCCATAGGCCTTTTTGTCATTAAAAAAGAGAGAAGAGGAAAGGATGAGCAAACCCAAATCTGAACAGCAGCAACCAAACAAGGCTTCAGGTATAAAGTCATTGCAATTTTTTAACAAATAAAAGAACTTAAATATTTAAGTGAAAATTAGCAAAAAATAAACTATTTAGGAAGTATCTATTGTCAAAATGAATCTGAACTGTAGATTACCAGAAGCATAGAACTCTTTACATTGTATGAGAAAATAATATTTGAAATTTGTCACATGGTGAACCACCTTTCAAGGATGTGGGTCTCACTCTTCCTTTAATCTCATTCGGAAGCTATAGAAGCAGACAAGTCTCACACGTCAGACTCATACTGTATACCAAGAAACCTCTGGGGGAAGCTGAGACAGACGGTGCGAATTGTGAAACTCTGTACAAAGGCAAATATGAGAAACTTTCTCCTTCCCCAGTACACATTATTAGGATTTCAAACTTCTTCAGATTCAGCTTTTTGATTTGCTTAAAACTAGTAACTCAAAATACAGTTTCTCAGATTACAGGCTATATGGAGGTTAACTTTTCCCTTAAATTATTCTCCTTTAAATAGTTAAACATTCATTGGAGAAGGAAGGTGACTACAGAATCTAGAAAATAATGTTGTTGAGATTCAGGAGATCTAGATTTGAACATTGTCCTCTGTCCCAGATGAATGGCCTAAATCCCCAGTCTTTGTTTTTACCCTTGGATTTGTTACTACAGTCCAAGATCTCATTCCACTGTACAGTGAAGGAGCCATTGTGTCTTCTACAGAGAAAATGTCACATTCTCAGTTAGTCTTAGATATTTTATCTCTACTAAATCCCTTTTTCTAGCCTATTTTATCACATATTATATTACTTCTCCATCGTATTTAAAAAAAAAAAAAAACCAACAAAAAACAACCTGTGCTTTTGGTTGGGTTTTGTAGATTGAAGACCATAAAATCTTGATTTAAAAATTAGAGTATTCAAATTCTTCTGTCACTCATTTTACCATTTTATCTTCTTTTCTCTTGTACAATGTCTTAGCATTTTTTACTACAATTTCAAATGACTCTATTGGTTTTAAAACAATTCACTTCCATGTATTTTGGTTCAGAAATTTTCCATTTCACCCTCACTTAAATTTTTACAAAATAAAAGTGGAATAAATATCAGCATTACTGAAATATCTTAAAAGGAGGTAACTATAAATTAGATATTTCTAAATTTTTTACTTATGAAAAGTCACCCTCTTGTCATATTTTTTTCTACTCTTACTTAGTAAGTTGCATCTAATTGAGAAGCTGATACCATAGCAGAGGCTTTTTTTTTAGTTTGTAGTGAAGTTTTTCACACAGTTGCATTTACATCCACACTGCAGAAAGAAATAAATTTGACTGGTAAGAAATAAATTAAATTTTGAGTTGGACAACAGAAATCTTTAGGCTCAAACAAAGCTATGCTCATTTTGCAAGTGAATGAATCTGAGGCTTCTAGGTCACTTTAAAGAATGCAAAACATGTACCTTAAAATTTTACTCAATTTTCACCAAGAAGAGGCAACCATGTCTTGTGTCTAAACTAGGAAAGCACTGACAACGGACAGGTATTTGCAAAAGAACTAAAATAAAATGTTTCATAACTTTACAAAGAGCAGGAGTGAGGCTATCCTTAGGCATGGACACTGACCCAGCTCAAGGCAATGCTGTGTTGATCCCTGTGGGATAAGCTGCTGCGGAACGATAACACACGGGCAACTGTTTCCTGCGAGGCTACAATGGCATATTGTGATTAACTTAAAAGCAAGAATGCAGATCTTGTGGAACTGAAGAATCTGTTAAGTCTCCTTTTTTCCTTCCTGCCTCCAAAACCAGTTAGGCTCTTGGTAATGAAAATACCAAGCCAAATACTGGCCAAAGCAGATTATTGTGAGAGTTCTGATTTGGTTAATAAGCAAGAATGTGAACACTAGCAAGTGCAGCCTGGAAGAAGGGACTATACTAGTTTCAGGACTGGTGCTGGTACGTAGCACAAAATTATTGGCAGGGTTTGACCTGAAAAAGAAAGTAAAACGGACTATCAAGAGGTTGCAGTTAATGAAGTCCTAACTCATTTGCGGTTCTCAGAAGTCTTTGAAGGACAACTTTTTAGGAGTAAACACAAAAAATGAAACACATCTGGGTGCAATAGTGCAAGGGTCCACCAAACTGAAATTAAACTAAAGCCATGCACTGATGCCATTCCACATTTCAGGGATGAACAATATGAAATCAAACAGATACTAGTTGCTGCCTGTTATGACTGTGAAATCAGATGCTTTTTGTTCTTTTGGCATTTATTGACTTTCTTCTCAAATTTAGGGTAGGGCTTACAGGATCCCTGCTTCATTTCACAACTGACACAAAACCTCAACATCTGCATTTGCTATAATATAGGAAATTATACAAATTACTAATTTGTCTACTCTGATAGGATTACATCTCTACAAGATAAAAGTCTCCTTCTGATCTGCACTCACGAGAAGAAAAAGTAGGTTTATTTGGCATTTACTAGACATAGCCCATTTTTCAGTCTTTCTAAGAGATGTCCACTTTATCTATGCCAAAGAGTCTAAAGTGTAAAAGCTAATACCAGCTGTGCTAAAGGAACTGTTCTACATGAAATACCCATACACATCATTGAGTTGAAATTCTGGACAACAGTGTGTACTTGAAAGTTGGTACAGATTCTTCTCAAGACCACATTAGTCATCATGGAAACCCACATACTTCCCTATGTCTGTTTTGGTTTTGGAGAAAAAGAAGTTTTAATAGCAAGGAAAGCTAAAACAAGCTTTAGTTTGCTTTAGTTAGCAAACAAAAATAGAAACAGTGACTATAGCAGAGTTCAGAGATAAAGATAATGACACATGGAGAAAAGATAACTTCCTGGTGTCAAGGCAAACTCTTTTGTGTGGTGCTTTTAACAAATATTTCAAGTGCATGAAGGGAAGAGAAATGTCTCAATTCCAAAATTTCAAGTGTAGCAAGTATGAAGCTGATAATTTTTCCCTCACTTCCCTCACACTTGGAAACATCAACCCACTTAAACCAAGGGATTAGCTTTGCGTGTGTGTATGCATGACTACCGAAGGCTCCCACTTAGAGCATCTGAAAAATGTTTTAGTAAAATACAGGAGGAAGATATAATAAAAAGCCTAGAAATAATAATTGTCTTTTCTTTTGGGGAATGCAGTACTTATATTTGAGCACAAAATTTGTTGTCTTGCCATGGTCTCTTCCCTTTCTCAGTTTCATACCTTGTTTATTCATCTTTTAGTGTCTTTCTTCCTTGATTTTCCTAAAGCCTGTGGGTGGGAGAGAGAACAAATAAAAACTGAAGAAAGTAAGAAAAAAAAGTAGGTAAAGCTGTTTATCATAGCTGCTTACAGCAAAGGTGCTTTGGAAGCTAAGATCTACCTTTGTATGGACTTGTGCACACAGATCAGAGAAACAATACAAGAATGAGAGACAATGCAGAAGGAAGGGGATGTGCTGAAGGGAAAGCAAGACTATCAGAGGGAATAAAATATTACTCTAGAGGATCAGAATCTTCACCTATGAGCATGATACTTGCCATTTATTAATGTGATTAAACAGCCAGACCTAGATCAGACCGCCACAAAGAGATTATTCTACTACTTAACAGAACAAAGCATGCAAGCTAAGTTCAAGACATAACATTCCTTTCTAGATGGATAAGACACTGCCAGGTTTAATTTGAAACCATTTCCTTTGGTTTTGTCCTCCTTAATTCAGTTTCAAGGTCGCCCTCTTACGATTTCAGGTCTAGTCAATGCTTTGAATTCTATTTTTTTTCTTTTTTTTTTTTTTTTTTTTTTTTTTGTGTTTGAGTTTGTTTCCTCTTAGAGTAAAAAACTCCAAACAACAGAACAGAGCAGTCAGACTTTTTCTATCTGTATAAAATGTCCTGGAGTACAGCGGTGTTACAGTTCAAAGTAATTTTTAGGGAATCTGCACCTCTTTTAGCAGGGTCTGTACATATAACTGGCAATCCTTTTTATTAAAGATGAAGTGTTAGTTAAATCATCCCACTGCTCCCTTTTTGGATACTTCTTATCTTCTTGATTTGCATATATCTGCCACCAGTTTAATCTAATATCTGCTGAAAACTGTTTTCCTATATTTGTATGTGGGCAGCCCACTTGCAGCACTGACATCTCCTACTCTAAATTTTAAGGAACATCTATTGCACTGGTCCCTAAAATCCCACCACATTTTTAAAGAACAAACTAACACTATCAGTGTGCTTTTCAAAGTTCCCTTGCTGTCTATTTACAGCTTTAATTCCACCTAAACCAGAAGACAGGAACACTACAGAATCTATCACATGGTGCAGGCATTCTCATATACTTGGCTCCTACGCATGTCTCCAGTTTTTAAAAAAAGCTGTTAACAAATGTGCCCTTTCTCTCCATCAATTATCATCCCAGTACTACAGGTAGCATGTGCTACCTGTTAGTTGATTTTTTTTCCTGTTTCTTCAAATACTAGGATTTTTTCAGTCCAATTTTAATTACTCATTTTACATGAAACTTAACACTGATTACCTTTGGGTTTCAGTCTCATTATAAACTGCATAAGAGGAAAAAACTGTACAACTCAGCTGTAGCACCAACTTAGCAAAAGCTGAAATCTCTCATTATCATTAATCATAATTTGATATGCACATGTATTAAAACATACATTGCATTTTCTGTCACAAGTATCTGCTTGCTTTTTTGATGCTTTCCAACTACACAGTCTCTCTTGCTTGCAATCCCCACCTGCTGTCATTCCTTTCACTCTATTGTTCACTATCATCCTATTATGTTATTTAGAACTCTGGCTTCAGACTCTCTCCCAGGCTTCTGCATCTACAGTATTATTTTGAGTTTTTCAGCAAATGATTTCTATCATTTTACTGTGCAGTACTGTTCATTCTTCTAGTTCCCACCCTTCCCCAGATAATTTGTGTAATTCAGGCTTCAGCCAACAAATGACATTTACACTGGTTGCACCCAATGCACAATTTTAATCTAATTTTGTGAAGTCCATCCAAAAGCTGAAGGCATTTTTACTTTGGTTTTATTTAGGCTTATTTCAGTTTAACACAAACTGATTTAGTTTATACCAAACCAAAATCAAGCAAATCTTTAGAATAAAAATCCATAGAGCAGTTTAGACCATCAACTTTGTTTAAAAAATATTTCTAGGTTACACTGGTCATCTTTAGATAAGACATTTCATAGCCTATCTCACATTGAGATAAAAATTCTGAACCTTTTCTAGATGTCTTCTACACTTCTTGCCTTCTTCTTGCCCTTGAACACTTTGCTGAGTGCATTTAATTACTTTTGATAAATGAAAAAAGTATAAATGTATGGTATGCCTAGTCAAGTAAACATATCTGACAGTTCTTCATCATGAATGCTACTGTATATATGGAAAACAAAATAATATAAACCATTATTGGTTAATAAAGTGACAGAAAAAAAGAAATAATTATTTTTCTAACTTGAAGCAGGAAAAAGGAAAACAAAACAGGCAAGAACACAAACTTACCTTTGGTAACATGAAAGCAGAATTACTCCTGAGGTATCCAAAGACAGAGAACAAGATTGATAAGGATTTATTACCTAAGTAAGGCAAGTGAAAAATATAACTAAATCTTTCTTTGTTTATAAAGAACAAGCTCTGGCAAAAAGGAACATGACTTGATTACAGCAAGAAATGTCTACATTATTTAGCAGAAAGTAGTTGTGATTGCTTACCTTGAGAAACTATTCACTTCATGACCTGAAAATCATCCTTGTCAGGTAGGACTAGATCAAGGATGACACTTTTAAAGAAAGCCACAAATATTAAAACCATGCATAATACTTAAAATTGGAGCTTAAACATTGCAATTCTGTGAGATCCTACTGTCGGTATATTAAAGACTAGTTATAAGTAGACAAAACCCAGCTGAGACAAGAGTAAAAAATACATCTCTAGGCTACCAGTGATATAGTAAAATCAGAATAATGGCAAATTAATTATGATTATTTTATCATCTTGAACATACCTTAATTGAAACTGATATGAGAATATTCCAATGCATCTTCAAATAACAGCTCAACCACTACTGAAAAAAGATAAGCCCACATGACAGCACTGCATTATCATAGGCTCATTAAGAACTCAACTTCACAAGTAATAATCACTCCATATAAGTTATATATCTAATTTCAAATCAATAAATGAATGTTTCACAGGGTTAAGCATTTGGTAATGTTTGTGGGGAAAAAAACTCAAAGCAATCACCCTCCAGAAAGAGAATTAAGTCTTCTGGGAAGGTAAAAACCCACCACTTCTGTAGAGAAATCTTGCTCTGCTAATAACAAAAGCCTTGAAATTCCAGCATTGCCAGTGCAACACATCACAAATTGCATTTCAGTTGTTAAAAGCCCAAATTTTCCTATGTCAGTTCTTGTGCTGTATTACATTTTCAATATTGCAGCATGACCAAAGAATTCCCAAATCTTCCCCAAAACCTTATGGATAAGATTTAGCAACTGCATACACCCAGAGGTGGCACATCACAGAAGAAGTGAGAGGTACCATCAAGCATCCAAACCATAACACGTCTCAACACTGCTAAACCGACTGATTTTAGCTTTGGACGGAAACACTTGACAACAATATTCATGGTTTTCCAGTGCAGCACTATTTCCCCAGAGAAACTGTCTCCATTTTCTCCAAGCAGCTCTACTGTTTATTTTGATGCCTGAATTAGAGACAGCAGAAGAGCAAAGGTGATTTCCCTATGTATTTTAGGCTTAACAAACATTCTCCTGATAATAACTGCTTAATACTGTGTGATACCATTACCATGAAAATGTTTGATTCTTTTGGAAATACACCTTTTCAGCAAAGCAGAGCATTTCCTGAGCTGGGACAAAATGGCTGCTGTCTCCTGGTCTCAACAAACTATACTTGAAATATTTCTACTTCAGGACAAGAAGAAGAACTTCCTATTTTATGCAGTTGAAGTCCTCCATCCAAATAGCTCATAATAAAAATATAATTTTTTAAACTCCCTCTTGAGAAATTTATGTGCTCTTTTTGTTTGCTTAGAACACAAATCACTGTTTGAAAAGTCAAAGAGGAGTCTTGGATAGAGTCCAGCGAAGTAGTAACTGGTATGGCATCCCTCAGGTTTCATATACAAATAAAATCTTAGAATTTTAAAAAAGGTCCATCTCCCACAGATATTTACTTAAAATAAGACCTATCTTTCCAAAAATTGTTTTGTGTAACATGAAATTAATTTCAGCTCAATTACTATTAGAACATCTGTTAATTTCCGCTCCCCCCATCCATCTGGCTTAAGCACTTCAAATGGCATCTGCTGTCAATCAAATAGGTTACATATCAAATGTCATCATAAAGGCTTGAAAACAAGCCCAAGATATAACAGTTAACTGTATAATACCTTTTTTCCAAATGGAGGAGCTATCCTTGCAGGTTTAATAAATCATGAACATTCTCACAACTGGAAATCAGCCAACCCACCACTACAGGGATCTTTTATTAATGTCTCCTAAAATGGAAATTTTATTGAAAATGATAAGTTGTTGGGGTGTTTTATTTTGTTTAATTTTTGTTTGGATTATGTTGGTGGTGGTGTAGTGGTGACTTTTTGTTTGTTTGGGTTTTTGTAGTATAGGACTTACAGAGATCAGTTAGAGAATTGGGTTGTTTATTGAAAAAGAATTTTTAAAAAAAAAAAAGTTTCTTAAAGATTTAAGTGCTGTAGGTTCAGAATTTTTGCTTACAACTAAAAAAGCCAGAAAAAACCCTTTATTTTTAAAATTGAAACAACTAATTACATGATCTTTTAAGCAAATACCATAGTACTCAGTACCTAAAATAATGTGCTGTGCTCAGAATGTATTGATTTAATCAGAAACTGATTGAAGACATAGAGGCGAACACTAAACAATAGGAGCAATGAGGGGTGAAGAACAAGAACATTCACAAGAACTGTTTGCCCAGTTACTTACACTGTTTGTTCATCTCCATGTCCTGTGTATATCTTTGAGAGAAGCCAGTTGCTGATCTCTGGCCAAACACACAATTCTGCAGTTGCATATTTGACAGAGTCCTGGCTGTTACACGAGCAGATCATGTGTGGAATATTGCACAGAACCACGGCAGCCTTGTGAATGTACCAAGCTGGTCTTTTGTGGGTAAGTAGCTGAACATTTTACTAACATGACAAAATCTTCTGATTAGTGTGGCATTCATTAAATGGTGACAGATGCTAGTATTAATTACATGTTGAGCGGATCATTTTCCCATTACATTTCTTTTGTTACCAGCCTCATCATTCCAGTTATCAGCCTGCCCTATAAGCAGATTAAGCACCAGACTTTTTTTTTTTTTTTTGAGGGTGGGGGATGTGTGTCTATATTCCTTGTTTGACCAAAATGAGTGACTGATCTTTCCTACACTACCCCACCATCTGGATTCCTCTCTTGCACTTTTCAAAACCTGTACGTATCATCTGTTAGACAATTTCTAAGAAATGTTATTTTGAAAGATTATTTGTGTGGCTCTCTCAAACCATCTTACATTTAATGTTGGAAGCCATAGGATTAATCACTTGTCTTGTACAAACAGATAACATCTATTGTTTTTTGTAATAAACCTTGACAAATTATAACTGGCATATCAAATACTAATTTGGCATTTCAAGATTGAATAACATGTACAGTAAAAGGTATATGTGAAACAAGTTGCCATCCCTTATGTCAGTCTTGAACAAAAAGATTCCCATTCTATTGTAATAGTACATGCACTCAAACAAAACAAACCATTTCCATGAATACTAGCAGGATTCCTAGAACACATTTTATGGCCAAGAATGATTTTTTATTTATTATGTTTATTCTGACATGTACACCAACTTCTTCATAACAACTCAGAGCAGTCCTAGAGAGGAAAAAAGGAAACAAATAAAAAAGAAAATTTGAAAAGTACAAATGGCAAAGTCATTCATCTGGAAATAATTTCTGCCATAAACCAAAAGGTTATAAATTGAAAGTTGACAGAGGAGAAAGACATTGGAATAATAACTAATTGAAGGATGACCAAGAGACATTAATGTGATTTTGGTAGAGAAAGTTAAATACAAACCTAAAATTTATATCACCCAGGTCTTTTCAGAAGACATGGGGAAGTAACAATGCTTTTGTACATGGTACTTATTAGGCTTATTATTGTTAAGAACAAAAGTATTAATGGGAATAAGTGCAATGAGAAAATGAGAGTGACCAAGAAGCAGAGTCTGTTTAACAAGTGGAGACTGATAAAACAAAACAAGCCCTATCCAGAGTGCATACATATTAAATATATACAATATATCTCATATATATATACACACATATATACAGCATTGTTACGTACACAAAAGATATCCAAACAAAGTAAATGTAAATTAATCTGCACAACTGCACTTCTAACCATCAGAGAAGTGATGACCTGGAGCAGTTGTTCTGTGTGAAGTAGCAGAGGAAGAAAAGCTTCACTGCCTTTGAAACACATCAAATCCCATTTATGCTATGAAAATCTATTATGTAGCTGGATGAAACAGCAGGCATTGGGACTGGATGACCTGAAGTTGTCTCTTTCAGTCTTATATTTCTGCAGTGGAACTGGCAGATGCCCACACAGGGGAAATATGTGAAATAGTTTCTGTGCATTTGTAAAATTATGATTGCTGACTTAAAATAGCTACTTGAAAAAAAATATTTTTGCTGATGGCTAAGAAGATCTCTCCTTCCACACAATCCAGCTGGGTGAATTGCATTCTGTGAATGCTCATTTATGCAACTAAGTTTCTTGCCCTAACACATTCTTAAGATCTTCTGTATTTGTATTTTTTTTCTGGTTCTGTGTCAGAACAGATACAGTCAGCTTTACAGTCAGCTGATACCTGGAAATCCTGGCCATGACCACAAGTCCACAAGCCTTGGAGCCTTATAAGACATGCCCTGTAAATTGATAACTTCATCCTGGAGGAGCTGAATTTACTGCTCGTGTAAAGCCCAAGTAGACCGTTCAAAGGGCAACACTGGACAGAATTATGGGAGCTTTCATACAAATCCACTATGCAGCCACAAACTCCTCTTTTTGCTTTTAAAGAAAATAGCAGCAGACAGTTCTGAAACCACTCACTTCCAAGACCAGGGCTATTCAAAGTAGCAAGTTTCAGCATTCATGTAACCCTGTGCTGAGTTGGAGGCTTAGACTGTGAGGCCTTTCAGGCAAAGACTCTTATTTATTAGGAAACTGCAAAATAGCACACTGGGAACGTGAGCCAACAATGAGGCCTCCTCCATGCTAACCCAGGATGGCTAAATATATTTTACATGAGACACAACTTGGAACATTAGTGATGCACATACCTTCAACTGCTATTTTTGACACAGGTCTCTTCACAGGAGATTCCATAGCCTGTAGAAAGGTTAACTAGCATTCAGAAGTTTTACATGTACAGAAGTTAAAACTGGAGACACTACTTAAGTGAAGGTGTTTTGAAGAGTAAGGAATTAAAATTGGAGTGAATTGGGAAGTTTTACTGGAATCAGATGCATTAACTTCAGGAAATATAGTGATATATTCACATACATTTCACTGCACAATACTCAAATGATCTCATTGCCATAAAATCAAAGCTGAATTTTCCAAGCCAGTTATTTTTCAATGACACCAGCTTCCTGGTAATGCTTTGTACAATGAGCATCTGCAGAAAAATTTGAACTTACTTACACTGACAGTTATGAAGCTTTTTTTTGCATGGTTTATGTTAACTGATTTTGGTTCGTTTTCAGGATATATTTGGGCAGCTGAAAACGAACCCAAGAATAGATACCTGAAGTGTGTGACTGGAAACAGATATGAGAGCCAAAAAACTGAAGACAGTAATAATAAGAACCATCTTTTTTTTTTTATTATCCAAGTGCAGACATGAATAGCAAAGACCCCACAACACTCAGTCACATTCCACAGACAAGCAAAGCACTGGTAGGATTCCTAAGGGGTCAGTGGGACAGGCCCACTACAAGACTTCAGCTACTCAAAAGCACATATTTCCCAGTTATTGTGCAGCAGTTCTTCCCTGAAAGAACATATGTTCATTATTTTAGTTTTCTTTATGAAAACAAACTGAAAATTTCCTCCTAGTTTAAAAGTATGTTGTGGGTTTTTTTGGTTCTGGTGAGACATTTAAAAAACTTCCTCAGAAAAGTTTCTGAAACTTTATATTTTCTAAATCATTATGTCCAGCTTGAGACAAGCATTTGTGTTTGTCTCTCTAAAAAATATAAAGGAAGGAAACTAAGTAAAAAATGGCTCAAAATGAAACAAATATTATAGTATTTTTGCATTTTTATTTCATAATCTTATAAACTCATAATCAGATGTGTTAAATTTGTTTACTGTCCAACATTTCTCATTGATTATTCTATTAGATTACTCTGAAAAATACTCATATCACACATTTGGCAGGATATTTTAAAACAAAGGCTCAAAAAACCTCTTCCAAAATATTTATCATTGCTTATTTCCCTGTTTGAAAAAACAGATATCTACACTGGTGAAAGGCAGGGCACCTAACATCTCCAGGTACAATGTGGAAAATATATACAGCTTTCCCATTCCCAGATCATACTTTTATGTTCTTGGAACGACATGTTAGATTATTGCTTACCCCTCTGCCTTAAGTCTGACTATCCCGACAGTGCAGCTAAACTTATCTTTCTTTAGAAGGAATACTTAAGGATTTGTTGTTTATTTGCGTTAAATGTCGCACCACATTTATTTGTGAGGCATTTCTGAGAGTAAACTTATGTCTGTTTTAAAGGTACAAAATCACGATGTGTATATACTACTTTGCAAGGCTTCTAACTCACATTTCTCTTTCCTCCTTTCCTCTGGTTCCTCACGCAGAGCCCCATCCCACAGGCTCGGGAAAGCCCAGGAATCTCCCACATGCTGAGCCTCCCCGTCTGGACGCACTTTCTCCCATGCCTGGAATACCCTTTTTGGTCGCCAGCCCTCACGCAGCCGGGCGTTCCCAGCCCTCAGGAGGCCAGACCAGCGGCACTTACTGGTGGCGCCTCCCGGGTTGTTTCCTGCCGGCGTTAACGGGGCCCCTCGTCCTGCCCCGGCACGGAGGGGCTCCTTTCCCAAGGACAAGCCCTCGCTAAAGCCGCTGCCGCCTCAGGCTGCCCTTCTGCCTTCCTTCCTTCCAGGGCGGCGGAGAGAGCGGCGGCCCCGCGCGGCTCCGCCGCCGCCATTTTGGGACGCTGGCGGGCGGTCTCCATGGCAACCAGGAAGGGGCGGACATCGCGCGGGGTCACCGCTAGCCCGGCCCCCTCTTAAAGGAGCAGCCGCGGCGGCCCCGCGGTGCCGGGCAGGGTCTGACCCCCGCCGCCGGTGCCACCAGCGACCCGCGCCCCGGCCGCCCTCTGGTCGCCCCGAGGGGGGACATCCCCGCGGACCCGAGGTGACGACC
>VZRH01007259.1:1218960-1254562 GCA_013397555.1 Urocynchramus pylzowi | reverse complement strand
CCCCCCTTTATTTTTTTTCCCCCTCTAAAGAAGCTAGGGAATATATTAACGGAAAAAATAGCAATTTCTTTTTCTTTCCGTCCTGCCCAGCTCGGTAAAAATGCTAAACAATCGGCCGACGTCCATATTTCACAAGCTTTTTTGGGGGGAGGAAGAAGGTGGGCAGAAAACGGAGGCGCCCGTGGGGTCGGAGTCACAAAGCTGGCTGCCCACGAAAGGGATTATTTTCGCAGCTAAATGTTTTCGAGCTGCTGTTTTTTCTTGTTTTCAGTCAAGAAGCAAGTTGCTTGGTCCTTGCGTTTGCTTGCATAATGCGTCGTACTTGGAGGCTGATCAAACGCTGGGTTCTGCCTTTCCTGCCTGGCTCTTCCTTCTTCCCTTTTCCCGGGGGGCTGGGTCGTGGGACAAGTTTGAGGGGGCTGGTGGCGCTGGGGCTCCCGGCTGCTGCCCCGGTGATCCGGGGAAGGGAAGGAACCGAGGCCGGGGCTTTCGCCAGACCTGCAGGCCTGTCTTCCTGTGTCCAACTTTTTTATTGTTCCCCCTTCCCCCTTCCGAGTGCACGGGCTCTCCGGCAGGCGGGGGTTTGCACGGCTCAGGAGTCCCAAAGTCTAGACGGGGAACCGGAAAATAATAGGGGAAAGAATGGAAAGTTATGTCAAGGGCTTTGGGGGAAAAACATCGACGTATCGAACAAAGGTCCTGCCTGTGTTGGAGAGAGAGGCCTGCATGTGAGGCCTGATTGTGTCGCATTTACACACGGGGAAGAAATGAGTGCTTGGTACTGGCCTAAATTTATTCTGTAAGTCTGGCATGGAACTTCGGAACGCTTTCAGAGAGTGTGTAGTTTGTTTTGGGAGTGTTTTTATTATGTGTAGCAATCCAGCAATAATTTTTATTTTAAATCCTTTTTTTCCTCTCTGAAAAAATAGTTCAGGTTGTTAGTTTTTTTTTCTTCCCGCCTTGTTCAGCAGAAATAATACTGATTCAGAGCTTTTAACACTGTAATGCAAAACTTAACTCAGACTAACTTGCACAGTTTGTGTTGTGTGTAATACAAATTTTGGGCTTCCTGGTGCTTTAAAGGCTGCCATAAAGAGGAGTTGAATAGTTACCAGCTGATAAATTTGAAGTATATCTATCATAATGAGAAAGAAGAAGAATTGTGAGCACTTAAATGGATTTTTCAAGATTTTCTTGTGGGAACTGACACTGTGGATATACTTTTACAAGACTTTAAAAGCTAGCAAGCATTCCTGTGATTATTTCTGTTTATCTCTGGTGCAGTCTCTTCAGTTCTACCTCTTCCACTCTCAAAACTAGAGCTCTAATTGTACAGAGTTGGGGTTTTGGTGTTTTGGTTTGGTTTTTTTTTTGCAGTGAGTTGGCTCTTTTAATAATCTTACAATGTGTCGGACATTTTTCCTCTCCTAGANAATTTTTAAATTTAAAAAATAATTTTTTTTTGGTATTTGATTTCTGAAGTTCCTGAGATTTATGAAGATTTTCATTAAGCTAAAAGTTTTTAAACTAGTTGTATTTTATGTATGTAAAAATATATCTAATGAACATGAAAGCACTGGAAAAATAACTATAGCTTTCTATTTTTTGGTAGCCTACTAAATAAATATCTATAGGAGTTAAGTGTATATTATGAAAATACTAGTATTTCAGTTTTTGCAGCTGATATTTTAACAAAATATGTTGTATTTGAACCAAGAAATGTAAAAACAGTGGTCTGGTGAATAAATTGTGAAAATAATGCTTAAAGTTTTTGCCAATATATGTGTTTTTAACTTGTAATAGTTTCTGTACTTGTAAAATGCAGCTGATTGTGAGCAGCTCAGTTCTTTTGATCTTAAATGCAAAGGTGTTTTTAAATTTTATTGTATTGTTGTGTTAGAAATACAGGTAATCAGATTTTTTTTTCCCTTTCTTAGGGTTGTTTCTGAGAAAAATGAGTTGTAAACTTGAGTTAACAACCTTTAAGTCTTCAGTCTCCAGATGGTTGCATAGGTAGGATCCGAAGCATGTCTTAGCTGTTAGTAGAAAGATTGTAGGTCATCCACAGTGTGACATTACTGCTTATTAATATAGCAGATCTACTTCAGTAGGAGTGCCAACCTGTTGAGTAAGAGCTTATGAAAATGGAGTCTTTTCATGTCTTGCAAAAATTTTTCAGGTCAAAGTGACCATTAGGGGAAATATTGTGCATCTTCCCAGTAAATGAATAATCAAAGCTGTCATTCCTAATCAGGAATCATGCACAAGTTTTTGTGGTTTTTTTTTCTAGTTTTCCTTTTTGTATTGTATTTTGACTGTCTTCGAACCCAGAGTGTAAATATTACAGCAAAAAAAACTGTAATGAAAACTTGTTCTTAGAAAATAATTCCTAAATTTGAGGCCTAAAGCTATAGGTGACAACAACGCTATTCCTTCTGCAGCGGTGTAGCAAAAATAAAATGCATTTGTGTTTAGTGCCATCAGTGGAGACATGAGCAATTTCCATGTGGATCCTTGCATCACTGATAGGTACAGTTACTTACTCGGCAGCAGTCCAGAAGCATAACCTGACTAAATTCCTTTTGTTTCTAACTGATGAAGCTGAAGCAGAAGTAGGAAAGTTAGTAAGTAAGCTACGTATTTGTACCGAAATTGCAGTTAAATTAATCTCACAGCTGTATGTGTTAATCTCGTGTTTATAGGCCATGCTATATTTTCTAACAAACTAGTTGGTGAGCATCATGTAGAACACTTTTGATCATGGATCTGTCTTTTGTCACACTGAGGCTAAATTTTTGTGACAAAGTATAATCAAATACTGAAGTTGTATAACTTGGTGAACTATAGCATTGGCAAAAACTTAACCCAGATGTTTCTGGGCTCTCCCGTTGGCCTGTTGGATGATCAGTGTCCTGTTGATCACCTGTCAAATTAGTAACACTCCTTATAAAGCATTTTGTTGACTCTCTTATGCTCTTTTCATCAAGGTGTCACTGCCCTATTCAGTACTGACTCTAAAGGTAGTAGCACATTGGATTTTTTTTTTTTGGTAGAGTTTCATATTAGCTTTGGGTGAGTATGCTTAGTTTTCTGAAGAAGTAATATTTTAAATGTGCTCTTAATATTTTAATCACTACATAGTGTCAGAACAGATTTATGGCAGTATATGAAGCAACTTCTTGCTGAGGGTTTCCACAGTTCAGTTTTAACTTAGGACATGAGATCATGAGATTGGTAACTGCAAAACAAAGTCATATTAACTTTTTTCCCACTGATGTATTTTTTTTCAATTTATATGAATTAAAGTGCTTCTCAAGGACCAAACTATTTTCAGAGTTCTTAGTGGTGAGCAATAGTGAAAAAATGCTTGTATGTAGCCACTTGTCTCAGGATCGCTTTTTTTTTAACAAAACAGTTGCTGGATTAAGGTTTTAAAGTTATCTTCTGTAAATAAAAAAAAATTCAGCTACCTATCAAATGTATAATGTCTGTGGAGGACAGGGCTAAGTCAGCTGGCTTCTCCTGCCTGCTTTCAGATACCAGCAATGGTTGCTTTAGTACGAAGTTCAGTTTGAGGAGCAATTGTTCTCCTAATCCTGCCATCAAGTTGGTAGAGTCCAACTGTGTAAATATGCAGTCATATTCTCCTTCAATTCTGTCTGGCAGCCAGGGTTTGAGCACACAGAACCAGTCTGTTACTCTCCTTGTCTGTGATGATGCTTGTCTTGCAAGGTACTGACTGCTGCCAGTCTAACTTGACTCGTGAAGGTACTGGGTACAAATATGGCAGCAAAGTGCCCTGAGAGCAGTAGGTGATCAACTCTGTAAGGAAAAATGGAAATACTGTTTTCATATAGGAGAAATGGAAAACTTAGGTGTATTATCAAATAAGTTAATCATGATAGTTTAATACTGGACTTCAATATTGAAGATGCATGGGAAATACTAGTAATGATGTTCAAGCCATGGTTGCCCTTGGTTGCTCCAGAAAAGCCTCTCTTGTAAGGATTCATACATTAAGCCTGTTTGGAAACCTCAGGAAGTTACTTGGCCCTTCTCACATTTGACGACTTATACCCTTGAATAGTTTTTTATTGATTACAGCCTGATAAAAAGAGGTCAGTTTTCTTGAGTGATAAGAAAGGAAAAAAAACCCCAAACCTTACAAACATAGAAGGGTATTATTGGAGAAGAAACTGGAATGATTCTATCAGTATGTAGTAATACTATGCTGGCTCATGGGCTGGGGAGGGAAAATCCCATTTTCTCAAGTGTTTTCTGTATGATTGGCTTTGTTAGTGTCCACAAAAAAGTGCACATGCTGAACTGCAAAGATCTGACCTTCATGTAAGGTATGAAAGAGTCTGAGTCATCTTCTGGAATGTGAACCTTGAGTAGTTGTAGGGAGCAATTTGGCATTTCAAATTGGAAGCTGAGGTCCCTGGTACTTTTTGAATAAGATGGCTTTTTATAAAATCTGAAAGGCAAGGTATGTTTCACATTTATTCTGCTTTCAGAGCAACTTGTTGCTGACAACTTGTGTTGTGTTTCACGAAGTCCAAATAACTAAACTTAAATGTAAAGAAGAGCAAATAGTTGCTAGACTTTCGTAAAGTTGGAAATAAAAGAATACAAACATGTTCTTTGTTTTCTGATGTATGTATGTTTTTTTGGGAACAAAAGTGTTAAATTTTCCGGAGGCTGTCAATCCCTGAGATGGGCATTAGACTTAATACTGGCAGCCTGCACCTCTTTCAGTTTTGTGGCTGGCTGTTTAAAGCATGGTAAATACCAATTTTTGTTAATGCAGAGCAGTAACTAGTTTTTTACCTTGATTTTCAGGTGTAGCTTTTAATAGTAAACTATTAGGAAAAATAGGTCTGTGACAAACTTATGCCTCAAGGTAACTAGGTGTAGATTTAGATATGTTTACTTTTAGAAAGCATGTTTGCTGTTCTGTTCTCCCTCATTTTTCTCCTTACCTGTCTTACTTGCCTTACTTTGAGCTTGTGATCGTTTGTCTTAGCAGCTCTGGGTAGGAGAAATGATCTCTCTGTATGTGGGCTTTTGTGTGCTTAAAGTCTGTTCTGTACCTCTGCTCTAGTCCAAGACTGCTTACATGTAAAAGTACAGGTAAATCAATGTGGAAATCAAAAACACACTCTTGTATAGTATCTTCTGAGTTGAAAACACTGAGGATCAGGAGCAACATAAATGAGTTGAGGCACCAAAAAAGAAAAGATGGAAACAATGCGTAGTAACACTAGTCAGGGTGGACTCTGATATCCCCCATGCCTGCCCTCCTCCCTCTTCCCTCCAGCCCTTAAGAAAAGGAAAAACACACACCTGCATCCCACCTACTCATCAAAGGACTTGAGTTACATGTCTCTGATACTGGTATAATGATTAGTTGCTTACTTTAACTCCTGCAGTTAGTGAGGAGAAGCTCTCTTTACATTATATGTGTCTTTGTGGAATATGTGGTAGATGAGTGTTTTTGGACAAGGTAATATTGTAAGATGTGGTTAATGTCAGGGCTAGTGGATGGCATCCAAGTCAATAATGTTCTGTGTCTTCTAATGTCAAATCCCTTATGTAATTAGCTTATTCCATGTAGGGAGTGTCCTGTCCTGGAAGGTGTGTGCAGTGTAACTGAATCTTCTGATCACAGGTGAGATGTGGCTGTGCATTTAAAGAGGACAAATGAAGAAAGTAACTGAGGGCGCATATTAATAGGCTGTATGCTGAATTTAAACTTGGAACTCTGCCTTCCTTAGAGAGTGAGTGCTTTCTTCCTCTTTATTTTGGGGATACACTTTATAATCAACTTACTGACTGCAAACTGTAATTTCTCCTTGAAACTTCCCTTGTCTTGAGCTTTGCAGTTGTTTCAGGTGTGATGGCTTGATGAACTCATCCGTTGTACAGGGGTGAGGGGAAGGTAGGAAATCGCTCAGCTGAACAAGGACAGCAGACAGTCATAAGCTGTGTCAATAAGCCTGAGTGAACAGCACCTGAGAAGCAGCTACATAGCTAGGTAGGTACATATGAGATCTTTAAGTTAACCAGCTGGAGAAAACACAATTTCAGCTGAATCTCATTTAGTGACGGGGACGGAAGCTGCATAACTTCAGCAAACTTTAAACCACAATTTTAAGCATTACAGCTTGTACTTTAAAGATCTGCTGCAGTCTATTCTGCAGTGTTTTTCAAGTTTGTATGATGATAATGGATGCTGCCATATCTTACTCTGGTAATACTCTGCCTGTTGTATTTGGCAGAGAAGTCTACAATAAAAGACTGGCAATAAATTTAAGGCTCAAATTATACCATAAGATTGGAGATTAAAGAAGTTAGTTTCACTCCCTTACTCAGTTACAAGAAGCTTGGTAGAAGAACAGATACATTCCTTTGCTGAAAGTGAGATAGGAAAGATGAGTTTGTCAAATTTCCTCCAACTATATCTTAAGTTGATATAGTTTTGCTGTATATTTGTAGACTTGCAAATGAACATAGCCATGCTGGATACCTGACTCTTGACAGCCCCTCAGAACTTTCACCAGCACGTTGTAACTAGAATTGGAAGAAGCATGTTAAGGGAAGTGCCATTGCACACCTCAGTCTGCACATTTAAATGCTCCATTGAGCGGGTAGAAAGTGAGCTCTCTTCAGATTAGCTGTGAAGAGGAAAGATGAATTTTGTGAAATTTATGATGTGAAGGAATGGAACTACTTTAATGCCTTCTGTTAACGTTGACATCTTTGAGCATTAGGGCCATACTTTTTTTTAATAGTTTAGAGGTTCTTGACATATTATTCAAATCAAGCCAGAGCTGGAACAGAATGAGCACTGAAAATTCCAACTTTGTGTTCTATGGAGAAGAACTCAAGTAAGCTAGAACCTGAGAACTTTACAATTAAAAACTGAGGGTAAATAGGAATATGGTGATGAGTTATTTTTTGGGAATATACTTAAACTAAATGTAAAGTTGCCTGTGAGACTCCACTGAAGTGACAGGCCAAGTAATCTCAGTCTGTCACTTTCAAAATACAGTGCAGTGACCATACTTGTTGCTATGCTTCATGGCTTCCAGAGGTTGCCTGGAGTGTATTCCCTGCTTTTCCTCTATCACAGACTTAGCCAAAAGTTGTTAAAACTATTCTTGTAGTTTAAATAAAGTGGATTCCTATTATGTAACAAGTCAATAGATAAACAATTGTATCATCTGTTTTTCAAAACTTCTTAATTTATTTTATTCAGATGAAATCTTGGGTTTATATCAGATTGAGATCTCACACTTGAATGCAAACTGTGATTCTTGCTGGTAGTGCCTGTAGTGTTATCAGGAATACTCAACTCCTTCGATGTGTTCTCAGCAGTCTCCCTTTGCTAAACTAGTGCTGCTTCTGTTTGTGGCATCTGTTTGTTGCAGTTTCACATCTACCTTGCAATTACTGGAAACCTTATTAGGAGTCATCTGTACTATTATTTTACTTAATTTTGATTGAAATAATTTTCATCCTATTTTAGTGGTGTTGGAACATCTTAAAAACTTTTCTCAGAAGTAAGCCTTGTAGATCGCTCTGAATTACCAAATTGTATAGTGTGTTTTAATTTAAAAGCTGTTCCCCTTCAGCTAAGAAATGGTTTCTTCCTTAGACTCACAGATTTGCAATACTGTTTTCCTTCACCAAGATGATGTCAGGCTACTTGGAAAACCAGCTCAGTAAGATGGCAAATCAAAACCACACAGCAGGTGATAGTGCTAATTGATCTAACAGCAGAGTTCAGTTAGTATTTTGACTTTCTCTGTCGTGTAACCCACTCTGAAACATGAGTTGAGTTAAATGTTAGCAACTCAGTTACAAAATTTCTCTGTTGCCCTTTCATAGGACTCCTATGTTTTTTGTCTGTTAGTTCTATTTCTACATGGAGGTTTTTCCACAAATGGAATAACTGGTTTAGTTTTTGGAATATATTAACTTTGGCNCCATGTGGCAGATATCAAACATGAACATATGGGCACAGAGTGACACAGCAATAGAAGGATCAAGCTGGATAAACAACCTCTGCACAGACTAACCCTATCCAAAAGTGTGGTATATGGTTTGTGGTTTTTTATTTTTAAATCCTAGAACTTGCTGCTTACTGTAATAACTTGCTTTGTGGAGGGCTGTCTTCTGCCTCCCCTCCTCTTTCACAGGAGAAGGTGTGGGAACAAGTTTTCTTTCTTCAGTCGTAACAGAGCTTCAGTGGTAGGTACCATGGGACAAAGCTTCTCAAATAGTAGATAACAGAGGTGTTGGCTTCTTTGCAGTGTCTTTGACTTCTTACACCTTCTGAGAAAGAGGATGGCTGTTACAATAGCAAGAATGGCATTCTAGTTACTGCCTTAGCCAAAAGATCCAAAGTGAGGGCACTGGCTTTTTGTAGAAACTGCGCCTTGACAGAGATGTGTCTACCTGAGCAGCATGAGCATCTCCTCTCTCTGGTGGGCATAGTAGGACAGCAGAACTTGTTAGTTGTTTGTAAGGACAATGAAGACTCTCTGGGAGTAGGCTTAGTAATAAACTTCATACTTGCCTTTTTAATTCTTCAGTCCTCCTGGGATATTCTTTCAGCATGTCATATCTCAAAATTTAGGATCATCTAATTTCCAGCCTGAAAGTTTCTCTTAACTGTTTGCCTGCTAACTGTATCAATACTATCCTCTCTTTCTTCTGTTGATGTTTTGCTCTTAGAACTTACTGAAAGTGTTTACAACCTTGTTGTCAGGCTAAATAATACAGGTTTTATTAGTTAACTTCTTTAAGATCACCCTTCTGGTTTCCAGCTGGAATTCATGTCTTGACAAAGGCCCACTGTGATGGGGTAGAGTATTTCAGATAAACACTGTTTTTACAAAAGCACTGAGAATTCTCAGTTACTCGGTAATGGTGCATATACCTAAGCATTGGTTCCTAAGCATTGGTTCCTCTTCCACACCTCCTCTCCTATTCCCCTCCAGCGTCACTCTAGGAGGGACTGGAGCATGCTGACAGGATTTGGCTCACAGAAAATGCTTTTTGGGTTCAGTACTGAAGTATAGCAGCTCCATATTGAGTGGCAGTATTGTACTTCATAGCATTGCAAGTGTCTCCTTAGAATAATTTACTGTTCCATATTTTGGTATATCCTTACTATTTTGGGAGAGGGACAGAGGAGAGAAAAGGGGACTTGTAAGTTTTGATAATTTTGGAAAAAGGGGAGTTTTAAGGGAAGAGCTCTATGTTTAGATAACCATTATCACCTGTGTAGTTATTTGGAAATAAGCAAGGCTGTAATAATAACAGGCTTCCATCTTAGTTCATAGTTTTCTTCTGTGGGTAATAGTCTTCCATCATTACAAACACTTTGTGTTAAATTTGTGCAGTGATGCAATCTGTTTGGATGCTACTTAGCAGCAATTTAAATAGTCTTGGGTTTAACAAAAAAGAAATAAAATATGAAGGACCTCTCTTCTGTGAGCCAGGAAACAGTAACAAGTGTCCGGAGTTCTGCTGTCAAAAACCAAAATCTTTTGCTTCTGGAGTCTGTTGATGTCCTGTCGTTACTGAAGTATGATTTTAAGCTTTAATACCATTACAAGTTAAACATTATTGCCTGCCTTCAAGTATTAAAAATGTTTAAGTGCCCACAGTTTACAGAGACACTATTTTCCAGTTGTTTTTCAAAACATGGGCCTTTGACTGTGCATTCAGAGTAGCTGTGAATATTTTAGGTCCAGCTATGTCTGAATGGTAGATATTCTTACTTGAGTATGTTTGCTGTAACACAGCTTTGAAGTCCACAGGGTGGAAGCTGTAGTCCTCATCAGAAAGTACATTTTGCTAAACTTTGAAACTTTGGTTCAATGAGAATGTCTATCTACATAAGTTCATGGAGTAAACAAATATAATGTCATGGCACTACTGACATAGGGAATGAAAGTAGGCTGTCATGTGAAAAGTACTTGAAAAAAATAGACTTTGTCTCTCAGGAAAGGAAAAGGCTTGTTCCTGGAAATACAGTCAGCACTAAGGGTATCTCTTTAAATAGTAATTTGTTTCTTAAAGCAAAGAGACAGTTCTTCCTTACTGTATTTTTTGTACCGCTTTAGGCTGGAGGACTTTGAATACCTGATTTTTGTGTAAAATACCTAGTTGTCGGCTAAAGGCTAACTTAAGGAGGAGAAAAAGTGAAGTGCAAAAGTATGTACAAGCGTTCAGTTTTCATACCACTGATTATAGCTGTGTTGTCATAAATGTTACAGCTATACCAGGAGAGATTGTTCTCAGGCATTCTAAAGATGTTAACCTGCCGTGCCTGAGCTTTGAACAACTAAGTCAAGAAATTCAAGAATTCAGGGTTTTGTGCTTATGGATTCAGGAATGCTGTTCAGAGATTACTGAGTGTGACAAGTAGAGATGCAATCTATTTCCTCAGGCTTTCACCTAACCCTATGAGACATAGTTGAGTTGGGGTCTGTGAACCCTTATCCTTGCTTTATGTATATGATGTACCTGGTTAAAAAGCCTACTTCAGAAGGATTTGGGCTTTCTGTTGACAACATCAAATGCAGGATGTGACTAGTGCAAGCCCAGACCTGTGGCAGCTAGAAGCAGAAGCTCAACCTATGGCAGAATATAGTGATTTAAATGCCTAAGTTTAGCTTAGATGCTTCCAAATGCAAGGTAGATTGTTACTACTTAATAGTATTCAAGGTTATGACAACAAACTAGAAATGCATGTACTCTTGGGGTGTGTTTGCTCTGTTGTTGGGGAGGTTGGTGGCCCAGCTTTGAAGTGGGAGTAACTTGAAAATACAAATTTGTGACTGGCTATCATTTAAGCTGTTTTGTTCTTTGTACTTGAATAGACTGGAGTAGTGTTTGTGGTGGGAGGGTGGAGGAGAAGCTGATGTAATTTCAAGTTGCTTCATCAGAATTTGAAAACTTTTAACTTGTGGCAATTGGTAATAGGTCAAAATGTCAGATTTTAAATTGTGTATGTCAACTTGTACAGATGCAGTCTATATTTTTGACCAACTCCCTAAGTTTCATATGCTGAATTTTAACATGAAAATGGTCTACACTGGCATAATAGTGAAGCTTATGATTGTACTCTATCACCATATCCTTTGAGGTGTGTGGAACTTTGGATAAATACATGTAATAGTTGGAAATTACCTTCTGTATAGTACACAAGACTTCCTTGTAGGTTTGGATTAGATCAACTAACTTGACTTGCTATTTTATCTAGGTGACCATACTCACTAGGATGTCTCCCAAGAAATGCAGTTGGGATTTTTAGCTTCCATGAGTACTTGGTATTCTTTGGGAGATATAATGGAGCTCAGCTGAGCAACTGCATAGTGCAGACTCACGGCTCTAATGCCCCCAAGTCTGGCCTGTTTGTTTTCTCTCCTTAGTCTGTGCTGTAACTTCAGGAGTGAGTTAAATATTGCATGAAGAGTATAAGGAAGCGTAATCACCACTAAGCTTAGAATTAATGGAGTTACAAAAAACCCCAAAAAACAAGTAGGTGTCTGGCTCAGAGCATATGTTGTACTTGAATATGTACAGAATATTTATGCTGTCATTTTTATTTAAAAAGTATCCATTATAAAATGCAGACTATGATGCCACATCTGAAATGTTTTCCTTGAAAATGAAAAAGTACTTTTGAAACTTTCAGGGTCTTATCATGCAACTGTTTAATATAATAAACATTACCATGTTAGTAACATGCTAGTGGCATATTCTGACCTTGATACAAGAAAAAACAACTCTAGAATTCTGTTTTGAAAATTGAATGTTAGATGCTTTATATCCTCCACTTTCTACCAAAATAGACATTTAATAGGAAATAGTTTCAATTAGTTTTTCATAGATAACTGCATGTTTGGAGGGCTGTATTTTCATCAGCTTTCAATTATGTGGAAGAAGTTTGTGTTGGATAGATCAGGCTGTTTTCAAATAGCAGTTCATGATGTCAGTGTCCCAAAACTGGTCTGTCAGGGGAGCCTTTAAATACAAAGTAAACATACAGATAAATTTTGAAAAGCATAGAATAAAGACCCAAATTCAGTGCAATAATGTGGCATCTTTGGTAGCTAATAGGGGTTGAGGTGCTCTCCTTAGTACCTCATCCCATAGTTGATGGGAGAAAAGATGTATTTCCAAAACATGACATTGGGAAATTGAGGTGTTAAAGATACTGGAATTAGTAGAATGCTTTTTTGCTCGTTAATCATATAGGGGATGGGGATGTGCATGCTCTCAAGTGTCTTTGGTTTGCAAAACAGGTTGAAGAGCAAGAGAGGCTGCAGCCTTTAGGAAAGATGTACATTTTACCTGTGATATGTAGGATATTGTGCAGAGGGGAGGGAAGAAACTGGGCTCACTCTTCTACTGTGCAGAGGGGAAGGAAGAAACTGACTCACTTCCAGATATTTTCTGTCTTTCTTTACAAGCCTGTCTACTTCATATTCTTTATTTTATCTTTCCCTGAAGCCACTCCATTCCCTGTATGTTTTTACTAAAGTGTTGTAGAGTTATTTTGTCTTGCACCATGATGAAGCTGCCCTCTCCATTTCAATACCCTTTTATTCGTCTTCCTTACTAGTGCATTTTATTAAATGGCTTATAAGAGGATGAGAGTCAAGAGGATGATGTGGAGTAGTTCTGGAGTGTCTTATGGGCATTCTTTAAAGAAAAAAACCCAAACTACAAAAACAAGCCAGGAAGACAAGGGAATTGGGTGAACTTTTCTTCCAGTTCAGTGTCATATTATGTTATGTATGGGGTTATTTTCAAGTTTGCAAAAATGTCTTTTAGGAGTGTAGCAAGATGGATGCATTGCTTTGGTTATATCATTGATGTATACACAAAGCACTTGGGGGAAACACGGTCTTCCTTTCCTCTCTTCCTCACTGTTTTCTTTTTCGGGCCTAGACAAGGCCAAAAGTAATGTGTTGTTTTGCAGGGCAGTAGGTTGTAGGTTTGCTCATAAAGCATAGTTAATCATTAGTGTTGGATGAAAGGTCACCACCATAGGAGACAACTCTTTGAGTATTCTGATTGGATCACAGAACAAATTGCAAGAGCAAAGGCTTATCAAACCAGCTATTGTAATATCTTCTTAAATAATCATTTTGATCAAGCTATGGAAAACTTATAGCTCTGCTTGTTCTTTTATGAGTGTCTCGGTGGTGAAGAGATTGTGTTCTTCTGTTATGTGTTCTGCATTCATCAGAGAGCAGCAGTTTAGCTGGAAAGTGACAAAAAGCCTTGAACAGATTTAGGCAGTACCTGTTGGAACATTTTGTTGTCAGAAAGTAAGGAGCCTTTCTTCCAGCCCTGAAGTGATTGACTATTGACAAGAAATTCAGACTTTGACAAACCTGGCCATGCTAGGACCCTAGGAAAAACACCTCATTAGTGTTAACTTGTTAGTCTTGTGAGCTGTAACATATGGGCATAGTTACAGTTGTTCTTGCTCAAGGAAAGTGTGTGGGTAGCCTGGGAAAGATGAAGTAAAAATCATTGGTGAGGTAAAGCAGAAAAATGTCCTAGCAGTACTTGCACATAAGGGAAGGAGGAGAGGAATTTGTAGCAGACTTTTTTTGTGTGTGTTTGGTGATGTTGAGTTCTTGTCTAGCTTAAAACTAAGACTAAATCTAGCATCCTGCTAAAAAGCACTTCAGAAAGCTCTAATACTTAGTTTTGCTCAAGGTCAGATCATGTACAGCGCCTTGTTCCCACAACATTCTCTTGTTTTATTTGTGGAGCTCTGAGAAGGTGTAAATGGGTGGAGTGGAGTAGACGCTTGTCAAAAAAGTGTGCCATAAAGTTGTTTAATTCCTTCATAAAGCTCTGGCTTCTGACAACTTTTTCCATGACTGTAAAAGTTTGAACCTTCCTTAAATACAATTGTGGGACCTATATTGTATAGTGTTCCCAGTATTTAACATGAAAGACTAGCTGTGAGCACTATCAAGTCATGATCTTACAATTCGTAGGATCAGTTTAAAGACCGCTTAATCCTTAGTGTTTAACAGGTGTTTCTTGGTATTTCGGGGTTGTGGCTTTGTTTTGCTCAGCTTTACACAGAACTACTTCTGTTTATACAGATATTTGGTAGGCAGTTTGGTTCATGATTTCATACAAGGTAAATGTCTTTAATTGTGTCTGTGTCAGTAATTTGGTATGTATATTGGAGCTTGCTCCTAATTACATCACTCTAAGAGATAATGTAAATGTATAAATTTTTCTGTGGTCGAGAGACTATGTCTGTGGCACATAATTCCAAGATGCTGCTGGTTTGAGCACTGCCCGGTTTAGAAAACTTAAGTGTGTTTTAATCCTTTTGTTTTTACAGTGTTCATGTGATAGGAAAAGATCCATATGCAGATCCAGTGCTGAGGAAGCCGGAAACTTAACCTGTTTTAATTGGATTTCTTCCTCAATGACTGCAATTAAACCATTTCCCAGATTGTGTCATGTGGCGTAGGGCTCATGCTATGCATTAGACCCATTACCTTTTCTGTGTAGCATTTGGATGAAGTCTCTGTTCAGGAGAACAACATAACCTGCTTGAGCCAGTGTGGGAAAGGAAACCTCAACAGGCATTAGTCTGAATCAGTGCTAGACATCAGTGATTAGAAAAACATAAAAACTCCTGAAATCCTCCTGATTTATCCCAAACTTGTCTAAATTATATTTTGAAGATGCAAAAATTTGAGGACCCATTCTAGGTGAGTAGAAAACAGATGAGTACCTTCTACCTGGCCTTGGAAACATAAGTTATTTTTTGAAATTTTTGTTTTTAGCTTTGTAGTTTTCCTCTTTAAGCATGCTGCTATTGCTGAGCAGTTTTGTAGACTGGTTTAGAGCTGAAGCAGAGTATCATCAAAACGAAGACCCAGTCTTCTGCTTCCTTACCTTGTTTTTATAATACCCTTAGACCTGTGGTCTTGAGCTTATCTGTGGCACTTTTCTAATCCACATCTACAAGTCAACTGGTTTTCGTGTTTCTTTTTCCAGCAGTAACATCTGTGACATCTAGTCTCTGAATTTCTTCAGTCTAGTGGCTGATTAAAGTTCTTGGCTTTTTGTTGTTGGTTTTTTAAAATTCTTTTGTTTGTTTTGTTTTTTGCCTGTAACCTTCTAGTTATCTAGGAGATTGCAGAGATCATCTTGTGTTAATTCATCTTGTGTTAATTTAGACTATGAGTGACCAAACCATGTTTTAGTAGTCACTGAGCTCACTAGGTCTCTCAGTAATTTAAGACAGCTTGGCAAAAGTTGATTAGGAATTTGGCAGGTCTCAGAAAACCTTCCGTGCTGCAGCTTGGGGCACGTATTGTCTAACAGGCTCTGCAGGTAGGACATGGCTGTGCACCATATCAGTATTTGTCTTGTGCTGTTGCACTTGCTTTTGCTTAAGGCCTGTGTGTGCCAGATGCAGGTGAATGGCAAACTGCAAATAAGGCACCATCTGGTCTATGGCATTAGAATAGGGAAGAGGCTGAGTGTTTGAGCAGTAGGTTCTGCATTCAGACTCAGTGTTGTAAGTAAATGCAGCTATGCAGCTCAAAGGCAGCTGGGCATTAAGCATTGGTGGTGATGGTTTTGAGTACTTCTTGGTTCACTTGCAAGAAAGTACTAAAATAAGCTACTGAATTGAAATTTGTGTAAATCACTCAGCTAATTTTTTTCTTTTTTTTTCCTCTTGTAATAAATGCCCCTTTTCCCAACTTTGTCGCACCTCTTTTACTTGGTCTCAGCTTGACCACCTGATTTTAGCTTGCCTTCTTTTCTGGCAGTGTCACTGATCTGTACTTCATGAAAGATTCTGTGCTTCGATTCATGTTGTCTCACAGAAGATAAAAGCTCCTCATTCAAGTGAATTCCTGTCCTCTGAGTAGAGTCGTCTTCATTCTTGCCAGACAATGTGGTTTTGTGTTTGTTTTGGTTTTTTAAATGTTTTTTGTTATGCTGTTAGTGGAAGCTTAAACCACTGTTCTGATAGTTTCAACTAAAGAAGGGTTTCTAGAGAATCTGAAAATGAAGATCAGGTAAGATTTTACTTCTATTGTTTATGATATTTTTTAGTTAAAAGTCAGCAAGAAAGGAAGAATTCATATCAGTTTGCTTTATGTACAAACAGCATGGTTTTGGTCAGAATTTGGCTGTTGGAAAATGTGTTCTTTTCTATTGGAGAGAGCTGCTTTTGTTTGATTTTAAAAAGGGAAAGAACTATTATTTTCATTGTTATTACAAGTTGAAACTACACTTCTGTTAACACCTGGTAGCAGAATTGTATCCTGAAGCTCTCATAGTGTAGACTTAGTCAGTATGTAACAGTAGTTTTCAAGGTCCTGTAGAGGAGAAGCCAAGTTCTTCCTGTAGGACTGATTTGGCAGAAAAATTTTGCTCTGTGACACAAGTGTACATCAAGATGAAACTTGAACGTATTTGTTCCTCACTTTTCCTTTGTTTCCCGTCGCTGTGCTGAAAGGGAAAAAGGTCTGTCAATAAAGATAGGAAATGTCATTCAGTATTTTGCAGCAAACATTTGCTGTGTTTGTGTGTGCCTGTTCTCTGTGTGGTCTAACAAATCTTTTGTGTTACTGACATGGCTTAAATGCCTCTGGGCTGCGTCTGAAGCTGAGCTGTCTCTGGCTGGCTTGCAGCTATCCAGATCAGACTATTCCTTGATACAGATTGACTCAGGAGTTTCTGGGTTCTTATGCTTTTGATAATATTTATATTTCTGTAGCAAAACAATTAACTGCTGCAGAGTTGATGGAATTATGCAACTAAACTTAACATTTAGCTGGTTAAAAAACCAGAATAATATAGAACACTGAATTTAGACCGAGAAACTACAGGTGTTGTAAACATGAAAATATTTTCTTGAAGCTTTGAGTCCTGGCTCTCTGCCACAGTAGGAGACCTTCCTTTGTTAATAAATTCAAGTCAAACCATATAGTAGAGGAAAACTTACACTGAACTAGTTTGGACTTGTTATGAATGGTGACTTGGAAAAGTATCAAATTTGGTTTGTTTGGAGAAGAACAACTTTAATATTTTAATTTTTTTAGAAGGGCAAATTCTTTGAATGAAGTAGTGAGTAAATGTTCTAGAAGATTTTTATAGTTAACTCTATTATTGTGCACTCAAAAACAAGAGGAATAGTAGCTGTTGACAGCACCTTCAATATATAATGTAAAACTACAGAGAAGCAAGAGAGAAAAAAATGAAATGCTTTCTGTTTTTCCTAGTTTCTCCTTTGAATGAGAACTGATGTGTGTGTTTTTTCGGGAAACAAAGTGTAGTCCAAAGAGTGACACAAATTGCAGTATTTCAGTCTTTGATGAATATAAGAAATAGAAAGCAGTGATGTGGCAGAACTGAAGAGAGATGCCCTCAAGAGACCATTATATTTGTTCCATGCAACTTCCTTAATTTTTATCCTTGGACTGCAGTTTCTGTTTTTCTAGAGGAAAAAAAGGACTATAGGAATAAGGATTTTTACTGTCTTAATGTTAGGTAGCCCTCTCAACCACCTTGCAAGAGTTCAGTTAAGATTTAGACCTGGTTTTAATTTCTCAGTGCACAAATACAGTGATTTTTTTCTTCAGTAATGAAATGAAGCTTGGGATTCCTGTGTACCATGATCTGGGAACCAGTTATACAATTAGACCTGATATACCTAAGCTTGTGCTTGTGTCCTGTACAAGCTTTGAGTTTTGTTCCTTTAAGCTATTTAGATGAGTGGGAATGTTCTACTGTAACTTCTGCAGGTGCTTAATTAAGTTTCTTTAGCTAACTTGTGGCCCTCCCCTCCATCCATAGGTTTCTCTTGGTTCTTCAGCTGACAAGTTAGTTGTATGGTTGACTGCCAGTGGTACCTGTACTTCTTGGTAATTTTGAGTAGTGCCACATTTGCTATTTCAATTTGACTTTTCCACGGCCCAGGAGGACTTACTGATGTTCAGGCGTTGGCATGAAGGCCAATGCATTGTTTTAATTCTAAAGGAATGATGGTTGTCAGTTCTCTGAAATCTTAATGGAACAAGTTTTTGCATTTCTTACAGGTCCCTGAAGAAGTCTTTATCTTTCTTTTCCTGTACCAGGTTCAATGAAATGTCTCTGCACTCCCAGACTTCAAATTCAATTGACCTGCTTGAAGCAGGGGAGACTATTCAGCTGCTGCAACTCAGTAATTGTCACAGAATTGTTCTTATCAACATTGAAATATGTGATACATGTATTTAGATCTTTTCTTAGCCAAAACTTCTCATATCTTCCAGTCCTTGTAGAAAGACAGTAGCCAGAAGTCAGTAGGTAAATGTGCTGCTTTGCTTGCTTGGATTCATGGCGTGGATGACCTTTTTCACATAATCCTGACAGCCTGGGCATTCCTCTAGCAAGTAGTGCTGTGCATCTTTTCAGAGGTGTTTTCAGTGTTCTTACTGCCTGTGGCAACTTCTAAATCTTCTGGTTGCAGATTGTGAGTATTTGAACTGCCAGTTAGCAGTAAGAGATGACAAATGTAGACTTTTTTGCTCTTCTTCCTTCCTCTTTGATACAGGGACTTTCTCTGCACAGTTGTCTATGTCATTAGACATATATGCATAAATGCAGTCTGGAAATTAATGTAGTGGTTACATCCTTTCAGGCCCTTAGCCACTCATTTTGCTGTTCTGTCAAGGTGGCCTTCAGCACTGCCACTTTCTTGGCTAGGCAAGGGTAGGCAAGGGCTGACCTCTTGAAAGTCTGGGAAAGGGAAAGTTGACTTCCTAGTGTAGCAAGGGTTGAAGTTTGCCTTAATTTTCTGATGGTTGTTTGTTGTAAAGTCAGTGGAACAGGGAATAACTCCTGTTGCTTGACTGATTCATTTTACTTTTTTTCTTTATGTTGAAATCACTCCAGTGATTCCAGGGAAGCTGAATTAAAAAGAACTCTTCTACTGTAGATGAATCTAGGAAGAATATTTTACTGAAGTTTTTCTCTTTTTTGTTGGCAACTTGGAAAATTATTCTCTGGCTAAGAGCGTACGTATTGTCCTAAGTTACTCAGTGTAAAAATGGGCATATGAGCTGGTCCTAATCTATAATATCTTCAGAGACTGGACTCCTTTGAAGTTCGTAGCTTACATGCCCATTTTTCTTATGTCTTCTTAGTAGTCTGGGTTACTGGATTGTGCTTTGAGGAGCCGAAGGGGAGGGTGAGCTTTCTGTGTTATGGCAGTGAGGAGCTGGGCCATCGTTACCTCCTCTTCTCTCAGAGCAGTTGTGCTTGGAAGGGATGGAGAGTGTGTCCTTGAGTATGTGTATGTCTTACACAGATCTGAAGTTTCAGGTTACTTGAAATGACATCAATGGCATGAATTTTTAAAGTTTTTGATATTCTGTTAGTGTCTTCTTTGCATGCTTTTATATATGATGATGCTTTGATACCTCAATTTGTGTTTTTTTTGTTTCCCTTTCCCCTTTGTTCAGGGTAGCTCTCATGATTCACCCCTTGCTCAGGACTCAGTGTGTTTTGTCAACATGGTTAGCAATTGTCACCTCTCACAATGAGAGCTGTCTACTGTAATTTGAGGTCCTACTTTCAGCAGATGGTTGGACCATACCATCTCAAGAGATTCTTTCCAGCCAAGGCTTTTTTTTAAATAATTCTGACTTAACTCTTATACTTAGTTGAACTCTGCGTCAAAAAGGCATCTAGTTTGAAGAGGAGTTTGCCTCTGAATGCTGTTAAACTCTGCTTGTCTTCCCATCAATCCCTTATTAATGTCTTCCTAGAGAAGTGACAAAAGTGATGCAGCTATATAAATCTGCAAGAATTCTGTGCCAGAGTTGTAGAAATCTATTTCCTTACAACTGTACATGCTTGTTTCCAGAAGAAACTTCCTTGATACCTGCTTGTCCTCTTAGCAGTGAGGTGATGTTACGTCATTAGAAGGCTGTAGTCTTGTTTATCCTGGAGATTTTTATGTACGTACTGAATTTGCTCTAGGGTGTCTGTATGCAGTTCTGTGTGTGTAGATCTCTAGTTCTTCTCTAGCATTGGAGAAGGAAACTGCAAAAAGAATACAGTCCAGGCTAATATGTGACCCAGTATGATTTTGTGTGGTTTCTGTATGAAAGGAAGTTACTCTGATAAAAGTCACCATGTGAGTTTTACATCATTAGATGCAGTGCAGCAAGGAAGCCTTAGTGCACTCTGGCAGCTGAATCACAAAGACAGCTTATTCATGGGGAGAATGTAGAAATGGGAACAGATAAGGAAATTAGGTGTTCCTTGGTCTTCCTATGTTGAAAGAAGAAAGGTTTGTAATTTTCTTAGGGTTCAGTGGTTTCATGCAGCTGAATAACCTGAGATTTGCATTAATGCAGATGAAATGCATACACTTTACTGTGCCTTACAGCGCCTTGCAGCTCATGGGAGAATGTATTTTCCCCTTGTTTGTGTACAGAAGTTCTCTGTCAGGAAGAAGGGAGGGATGATGAGGGTTTAGGACATGTTGCAGAAAATTTTTCTAGGATGTTTTCAGTATGTTCTTGTATCCACTCCCTAAAATTCTTCCATGAGCTACTTCTATAACCAGAAGGGATAAGAGGCTGCTGAACTGAAAATACAACCTTCTGCCTGTGTGGAGCTTTAAAATCTGTTTGAGGCGAGACCTCAGTAGTAAAAGGAACAATGATGAGTGGATAACTCTTGAATTTGGAGAGTATAGGGAGAATATTGTGTCAAAATCAGCTGCAGAAGACTGAGTTTAAAACTAGTACCTGGACTAAAAAGTCATCTTAAATTAAGTTAGCTATTGAAGTAGAAGTAGTAATTGAGTACTTGCAAGTGCTTGCTTGTAAAGCAAGTAAAGAGGTGTGTATGTCTATAGGTAAATGAAGAGAACCTTGTGAACAGTGAGCAAAAATGAGGTGCAGCTGAGATCAGTTGAAAATGATGTAAATCTGAAACAATTCAGCAGTTACTAAACCGTAGGCAGTAATTTCTTCAGTTTAGTCACAATTGAAGTCTGAGCTCTTAAATGTGTTGTATGCTTATATATTTAGTGTTTGTTTCTATCTTAAGTGACAAGATTTGTCACAGAAACAGCTGATCATTTAAATTAATGTTGTCTACATTGAAGTAAAGGAATATAAATCTGATGTCTTAGGCTTAATATTTTCTGATATGTATGCTGAACTCTGGGTTCTGGCTGGCACGATGTGCAACTTGCTAGAAGAAAATGTTCTGAACTTGCAAGGTATATAAACATCCTCCTGTCTTTTCCTTCTTCCCCTCCTCCTTTTGCCTAATACTGACTTCAGGGCAGTAAGTCTGTACAATTTTGAGGATTGCTGCAGCAGCATTAAATAAGGCACCAGGTTTTTTGGGCTAAACTGTGAGAGAGGAAAGATGCTGACCAGTGTACTTAGCTCAACTCCGAGCAGGTAACAAGTATTATAATGGAGCAATATAGGCAGAGGTGCTAGGCATATTCTGAAATATTCAGGAGAGTGCAAGAGTCTGAAAAAAACCTCTTGCATTACCAAGATTCTTGCAAGGAACTTCAAACCCAAGACCAAAACAAAACTACCAGCCAAGACAACAGAACAAATCCAAACGGAACAAACACCCCAAACAAGTTTCAGAGCTTATGCAAGTAGATTAAGAAGGCCCTTGTGGAAGAGTTTACTCATTGTCTTTTTCTCTCAGCGTGTATCAGGGTAGCTACATTAGCTCCTAGTATCCTTCAGGGAGTGATTTGGATGCTAAGCAAAGGCTGATACAGGCTTGTTGTGTAGTTCTGTTTTCCCAGTTTGCTTCAAAAACATGGAAGCATGTTAGTTGTTTCCTGTTGGCTTTTTTGCAAGAAGAAAGGTAAAGGCTTCACTGCAAGGTAATAGGTGGTTTTTGTCTTCTGTTCCTGTACAACCTCTCCAAGCCATGTGTTGACCATACATTAGCTATAGTGTTTGCAATGGGTATGTTACATCTACAAAAATTAATTCTAGTTGCTTTCCTGTACAATAATGAAGACGACTTTAAATAGTAATCAAATAATGTTTGCTAAAGCTCAAAAATACTATGCAGCATAATAAGCACTAGGATAGCAGTGTTGTTACATGGCTTCAAAAGATAGTTGTGGGTTTATATGAAATACTGGCCTTTGGAATTCATCTTCATTCTAAAGAGTCTGCTTATGATGAGAGCCTCTGCAGGCCCATGCTTTGGCTTCATCATAGCTAGGAATATGGAGTTACGAAACATTAACTAAAAAGGCTTGTGCGCAGGTAACTTTATGCTAGAAGGGGACCTGAGCTTAAAAATTCTGAAATAGCATTGTTTATTTTGGAAGCATGGAGGTCTGATGGAGGGTTGTAGCTTTTTGTTATTGTGGGTGTGAGGAAGAATCAGTGTAGTTGAGGAAACTGTCTTAAAATCTGGCAGGACTGCACTGGTGCATTTGTCTGGTCTCTACTGAGTTGCACATTTTTTTTTCAATGTAGGTGTCTGACAGTAGGAAAAAAGAAGCCAAGTGCTTGGAGTGAGCTCAGAGATAGAGGGACAAATCTGAATGAGAACAGCTGAGATTTAGGAACCTCTGGGCTCTTCTCTTGTTGTTTTAGGATGTGGAAGACTCAGTTGTGAAAATGTCTCTTCATTTCTGGACTGACTGGGCACATCGTATTGTGTGGCTTGCAGTGAGACTTAAGTTAGCATTTTGATGTTAAAGGTCACAGCTGAGTCACGAAGCTGCATTATATTTAAAAGCAAACTGGGAGTCATATGGTAACCAGTACACAAGAAGAAATGCAGTTAAGTTGAGTGGTATCAATATAGAAGAGAACTCTGGACATCATCTTGACTTGACAGATGCTTTACAGGATAAAACAGTTGTCATTTCATTCTTCTACACAGCTGAAAATACTATGTGTATGACAACACGTTGTACTACATAACTTGTGAGCACAGACTACTTAAAGTGTCTGGCTAAACCCTGTGTCATGGTTTAATCCCAGCCAGCAACCAAGCACTAGGCAGCTGCTTCCTCATTGCCCTAGCAGTGGGATGGGAAAGGGGATTGGAAGGGTAAAAACTGGAAGAATTGTGGGTTGAGGTAAAGAGTCTAATCGGAAAAGCAAAAGCCATGCATACAAGCAAAGCAAGACAAAGAATTGACTGCTTCCCATCATTGGGCAGGTGTTCAGCTTTCTCCAGGAGAGACAAACACCATCGCTTTAAATGTCCTCCCCTTCCTTCTTCTTCCCAATTGATGTACTGAGGATGAAGTCCTGTGGTCTGGATTATCTCTTTGGTCAGTCTGGGTCACCTCTCCTTGCTGGGTCTCGTCCCAGCCTCCCATGCACCTCAAGCCTCCTCACCAGCATGACTGACAGTACAAAAGGCAGAAAAGGCCTTGGTTCTGTCCAAGCACTTTTCATCAATAATAAAAACATCTGTATTATCAACACTGTGCTCTATTATCAATGGTGTTTTCAACAGAAATCCAAAACACAGCCCTGCACCAGCCACTTAAGAGTAAATTCAGGTTTGTCAGAGACAAAACCAGCACACCCAGGCAGATCAGTGTTAAACTAAAGCTTCACTAGGGAAGGCTAGGATTGCCTGTGTGATGTTTTCTTCATCTGACTCTTGTGGTGGTGTGTGGAGAAGCCCATGTTCTGGCCCTAGGTGGGAAAGTGCGTGGCTAACCTAGCAGAGGTCTAGATGAGCACTGATTTTCACAGAGTGAAACCTGCTGGAATGCACATTTTAATCGGTACAAGGTGAGACAATAGTTCTGTGGCAACCATTTTGTAGTATGACAAAGTTTGACATTAGTACAGTTTCAGTGCCAGCTGACCTTCAAGCAGAAGGGGACACTACTCTCTCCTTTTAGAAAATGCACAAAATGTGCCTCATTTCTGATAGTAGAGAGATTTTTTTTAAAAAAATTTGGTGTTTGAATACAAGGAAATAAAAAGAGAATGCACAGAAACATTTGACAGTGCCTGTGACTGACTTCAGCTGGACCCCTAGGGGCTGAGCCCTTGCTCAGCTTTCAGCCTGGTTAATGCTAGGCTTTGTTTCTTGCATTGCTGTTCTGAAGAGAATGCTGCAATTTACAATCTCCTCAACTTGACTGGTCTGGCTACACCAGCAAGCTGGCATGATTTCCAGGAGTTGCAAGCTTTTTTCTGTTTAGTTGTTAATCTTTTTGTGCTCTAAAGTATAAGAAGTTGTAGATTGATGGTGTTACATGTTACTGAAAAGCTTTAAAGCTTTCTGTTAGTGGGATGTTGGCTTTGATTAAGGAGTTTGAGTAAGAGGAAACAATTGTGAAGAGGAAAAGATCACCTTTTGAGTAATAGTGTTTATAGCTTTCTCAACTTAGTCATCAGTACTTCTAAGAGGTACATCAAACACAGTAACTGTTTTGTGGGATTGTATATTTTGTGCTTTACTTATATTCTTTCAAATTCCTAAGCATAAGATAAAAATAAATCCCAACCTAAACAAATAAAGGTAAAAGTGATTAGTTAATTAATTCTACTTTCTGTGTTTGTGGTTTGCTGCTATGTTGGACTTAGTAGAAAGAACATGAAAAACTTTCAAAAGATGCTTTCGGCCCCTATGATGTAGGGATTGGGATGGAGAGCAATTCTTCTGTCTAACTTGTATTCTTATTCAATTCCTGGAAATATTTAAAGTATTTCTGGCATGCTAAGTGCGACCTTTCAGTATTAGGTTGTATTATTACAGTGTAACAAGACTGAATCTGAGCTAGCAGAATCCTGATCAATAATTTCCTGTGCTGCACACGTGTATGGATGATACATGTGTTCCTTGTAGCATCATATGTGAGGTAATGGTTTTGCATAATGTGAGTTAATATGCCTGGTTTCTTATGGCCTACAGTAAAACTGCATCATTTAGGATTCTTTCTTTGTCCCCCCTTCCCCTCCTGTCACCTTTGTTCACTTCTATGAGCCCTTTTCAGAAGAATAGACAATTATGTTCAGCTATTCACTGTTTTTACCGACAATGCCAGATCTTGAAAATTATTTCATTGGAGTAATTTGAATTTGAATCTGAAGCTGCAGTGTTTTAAACCTTTTCATGACAGACTCCTTGCTTACTGTGCTCTGCATACCAAATCAGTATATAAACTACTGAATTCTTAAACTTGGGTTACTTTCCTTCTTACAGCTTCTTTTTTTCACCTGCAAATACTTTTTTTTTTTTTTTTTTTTTTTTTTTTTTTTTTTTTTTTTTAAAACCAGATTCCACAAAATTAGAAACAGTAAAACTGGATTTGCTGGTTGTGGTCCTGTTGCTATGCTCTACATGGAAATACCAATTTAGCACAGGATACAGAAGTCACCTCTCTTCACTGAAGAATTAACTGAGGCTTGTTCTTGAAATATCTCTGTTTCAGAGGACTGTGGCTGGGGGTTATGGTAGTCTTTAATAAATAACTACCAAAATAATATCTGTAGACCTCTAACAGTCAACAAGCAATACCAAAAGTAGTAATACAAAATCATCATAGGTAATTTTTAAAAAATAATTGTATGCACTCGTTAATCCTTCTGTCTCAAATATCTTTTCCTTCAATTTAGCTCTCCTGAGTAGAACTTCCTGATTATAAAACTAGATCTTTTTTCCTAAATGACTGTCTTGCTTTATGCAAATGAAAGTTGCATAAATCAGACTAGAGAAAGAAGCTGTTTGGAAAGCACTGTGGTTATGTTGTGAATACTGCTTCTTACTCCTGAAATGGGCTTTGTAATCTCCTACAGTGAAAGTTAAAATACTTGAATACTGTTGCTGTCTATCAAGCACTGAGTTTTTCCTTAACATTGATAATCACAGATTCTCCTAAATTGCATTTGTCCTGTCTCCTTATAATTAGAGAAGCCTGCTAGAGAGGAAGCGTGTCATCACAAAATCATAGAGGAGTTTGTAGTTTGGGTTGGACGGGATCTCTAAAGGCCATTTAGTTCAGTAGGTTATCTGTATGCTATATATACCAAAACCTGCTTGCTCTGTATTAAGGTTCTAAATGTCTTGAGAAGAACCTTGTCCATGCGTCATTTAACTAAAAATTATTTGAAAGTTTTTGTCTTTAGTTTTTTTGCTTAAACGATAGCATTTTACATTTGTCTCTGGAGGTATGCTGGTGTGCATGCCACATATCTTATGGCTCTTCCTCTCTTGTCTTTCAGTGAATGATAGTGTCTAGAAAGGGTATGTCCCTTCAGGAGAGAGGTGCCAATGTCCAACCGGCCTAATAACAATCCAGGGGGGTCACTGCGACGTTCACAGAGGAACACTGCCGGGGCCCAGCCACAAGACGACGCAGTAGGAGGAAGGTATGACTGCTCTCTATGAGTGCTCAAATGTGTAACAGTGAAATGCATGTGATTTACAGAATGTTTTCCACCCTGCAATCCAAGCACTGAAACTTCCATAAAATCTTTTTGCCCCTGAAATGCTACCTGTACTGTTAGTGCATGGGGTAAACCCATGGACTCACTACCATATATGTTCAGCTAGAATAGCAGTAGTAGAGCTAGCTATAGGGGGAGAAAGCTGTTTTCCATAAATCACATGTAGTAACAAATTCTTTCCCTGTCTTTCTTGCTGATATTAAAATATGGGAGGGGGATTACAGGGAGATTCTGTTACTGGGAATCTGGGAAAATGTTCCTCTTTGACAAGACTGAATAACTGGTACTCTGTTAACTTTGCACGGCATATAAATCCTGTGTAGATCTTGAATTATTCAAGAAAAAAAAATTTGCCATCATTTAATATGCCTGATACAGTGAGCAAGTGGACCAGATTGTATTTGCTCTGTAAGTGGTTGCCTCTGCAGCACAGAAAAAGATGATCCTTAAAACTGTTCTGTGGATGACTGTACTGTTACTGCTGTGAGTGAATCCTGTATGGATATAAGTGTGTCTTTAACTTTGTTAAAAGATCAGTCTAATGAAGAAAGATTATAGTGTAATGGTAGGCAAATCTGTCTGTTCTACTCCCTCAGATACATTACTGGTGCAGTTGTTGAAGATGTGTACCGTGGGCTTGATTTTTTTTTTTTTTTTTTTTTTTGGGACGAGTATTAAAATATTACAGGTCAGTGACACAAAAACTTTTTTACTGTGAAGGAACTGGGCTATTAAGTTTAATGAAGGTGAGGTGTATTTCTTAGTAGTATCAAGTCTAACTGAGAACAAGCTGAACAACTGTTGAATGAGTGAAGAGGGCCAATTTCTAAGGAACTTCGGGGAGAATTCAATCTGAAAAATGCAGCTTCACTTTCTTTAAACTAGTCTACTGTACAAGTGGAAGAGCAGATGATAAATACAAGGCTTCTCCCCTCAAATTATGGGGCATAGGGAAGGGGAAGGTGCTAAGTTGCTGCCTTATGTAGCTGATCATTTTGTAAACTAGAATTGGTTTTGGAGAGTAGCTCTTTTAACAGAGGCATAGTGAGCCCTTCATTCCCTTCTGCCCATTCTGTGTTGTCTCTGCATCTCAGTGGATGTTTAAATTAGGTATTGCCCTACCAACTCTTTCCTTTTACACGGAACTTCACCTGGAGTGAGTAAAGCTCTCCCTAGAATAAAGGATTGGAGGCAAGTTACTTGGAGATGAGATGGGGGATTCTTCTTCAGATATCTACTGGTAGTTGACATTTTACCGTAGAATGCCAGGGAGAAGCTCCACAGTGAGTCAGACAAACTGAAGCATTTTAAGGGTAGCACTCTTTTCTTTTAAGGAAGTCACTCATCCATTGTTTTGGTGCATTGTGATCTGTTATGCTGTCATACATTGATTGAAGATTCACTTGACTGAAATTACTTGACCTCATCCACACCTCACCAGATCTGTGCCAGACTTCCATGAACAAGAGTGTATTGCACTTTTAAACTGTGTTAGACCTTTATCAGAATAAGAGCTCCTTGCTACAGTGAACAGGGTGGAAGAAGCTTGCAGTCCTCTTTGAATATGGGTCTCTTTAGAAAAGGACCTCCCCTGCCTTTGCATTTCTGAGCAAGCATTTTGAGCTGGTAAAGCCTGTAAAAAGGCCTGGTTAAAGCATGGTGGTTAATATAAAATTTAAAATGAATTTGTCTTCTTTTACTGTCATCAGCATCTCCTTTTTAATAAGGTGCTGGACAGAAATGGCTATTGTACAAGGACCAATGTAAGATAGATCTGTCAGGTCCTTATAAAATTTCTGGATAACATGGAAAGAGACTGGCTCTCAGATAAGTTTTTAGCTGGTGCCTGTCTTTAGACACAAACGTCACAGGACTCACCCTTCCATGTACCTAGCATGCAGTGGTATAGTATGTTTCAGTTCTGCTGCTGAGCAGTATACAGGAGGGTCTAGAGTCCGCAGCTTGATGTGTCTTGTTACGCCTTGCTGTACTCCAATGATAAACACTGCTTTTGCTGCTATATTAAAAGACCCAGCAAAATCCCAAACAAACACTTAGCAAAAACCAATACACCTTTTCTTACATTATGGGGTTTTTTTGGGATGCCTGAGACAACTTATTTTCAGTCTTTCTTGAATTTGTCATCAGTAAAATGAAACTCTTCAGTTTCAGCTGTAAAATCGCTTAAAATAGAATAAACTGTGGAAAGACTAGTTTCAGTAATAGCTCACATTGTGCAAATAACTGTACTTGGGATGTTTCTATGTTAGTGTTTCAGTTGGAGCTGGGAATGTTCTTTTGAAGCCCATCAGTCATCCTCACTGGCTGTATTTTGGCTAATGTGGAGTGGTCTTGGAGCTGGAATCTTTTTGGATGAAACTGACCTGAAAGTTGTGTTCTATGAGAGCAGTTTGTGTATGCTGGTCACTTGTGGTTGTAATATGCTATGCTTTGAAGTAGAAATGATTGAAATGCAGAGATGGTGGACCCTGATCCTTAATGGCAACTGTCTTGCTTTATAGATTTTCTTCTGTTGATCCATACTACTTATTGATGTTGTTGTACAGGCAGTGTGAGATTTTATTAATCCACTTTATTAGATCCACGTATTTCTTGCCCTCCCCCAATAAACAACAAACCAATACACAAAGATTGAAAACTCCCAACTCCCCTCCCTTCCCAATATAAAAGACTGAATTAGACAGTAATGTGACTCTGTAGAGGATTGTTGCTTCATGCCTAAAATTAGCCACAAAGTTTGTAAGCAGATTTAAGGGCCACACCTTCTGAAGTGTTGGAGGTTACTTCACTTTGGTCATAGATATGCAATCATAACCCTTCGAGCAAGGACAGGTTTCGATACTGTCTGAACTTGTGTACTTGATTGCATTTCTGCTTTGTATAAATAGCTTTCTCAGTGCTGGAAATGCAACAGCTTTTTTCTTAAAGCTTTTTTGTGGCTGAGGTGTGTGCATTTTCAAAATACAAATAAAGTTACGAAAGCTTGGAGAGTTTATGCAGTTTGTCACTTAGAATTTCAGACTTGGGTGTGAAGGCCAATAATCCAAGGTAAGTGTGTGGTATGGCCAGATGGCCTTGTAATAGCATTAGAGTTGTCTCGATCTTTTATGCTCTGGCTGGAGTGAATGCAAGAGACTTCAGTTGATAAAGGTGTTAAAAAAGAGAGAGTCGGAGAATGATAGTGCTGCCAAGCTGAAGTGCTAATGTATGTCTTTCTATAATCTTTGACACCTTTACAGCTTAAAGGTCTTTTGTTAAAACTCTGCCAATTTAACTTGCTGAGCTACTACTGTTCACTTGTATGAAGACCTTGGAAATTCCATACTTCTTTCTCTTCTGTTCTAAATGCAGACTCTCACTCCTGTTACATTGAGTATTGACAGACTGGCTTAACCTGGAAGTAACAATGCAAACCCATTTTCCTCTAGACTGGACTTGTTTGATGTCCCCATAACGTCAATACTTGAGTCACAATGAACAGGGGATGCCTTTAATGGTTTTCTGCTGGAGTTTTACCAGCAATTCACACTCAGCATAGTAACTTGATAGGAGCTTTTAGAGTTTGATTTTGAGGTGCATTGTTCAAAGGTACAAGCAATGATACTAGGTTCAAGGAAGTGTAGAAAGACAGATGCTGCTCATTTGCAATTTTGTGCTGTAACAGTGATGTGTGCTTTTTTTCTAAAAGAAGAAAGGGGTCTGTATTTGAAAAGGGGTATATGAGCTGGTGGTGTTGTCATTCCTTCCCCATGTATGCATGTAAGCAAATTTGCCTTAGTGAAGTTGGACTAATGTGATTCTGCACTCTGTTGTCAGTAGTTATGTTGCAATAACTGTGCTTTGGATGAATTTTAGCTCTTGTGGGTGTTACAGTTCTTACTGGTTTTATTACCATTTTGAAAAATATTTATTGTTTACCTCCAAATTTAGAATTACTGCTACAATATCACCTTTAAAATGGTACAGAATGAGCCCTGTCTGAAGTGTCTCTTGGAGCACTCTCCACTGAAGAGTGACTATTTGCAGGTTTTTAAGGAAGCAGTAATGATGCTAAAGTTTCCCTTTGCAGCAGTAAACTGAAGCAGATGTGTTAATGAAGCTTTCTTTTCACAGAGGTAGGAGAAAGGGGTGGAAGTACTTACTGTCGTTTTCTTAACTGTATATTGACATTGTTACCCTGTGTGTTGAAGAATTGTGCCCTTCTGGCTTAGTTCCCAGTGATGCCATAGGATTTACTTTGAATAGGAGCAATTTGGAAGTGGTATTGTGAGGCACACAATAAGATCTTTTCTGGACATGGAGCAGTTGATTGTTCCTTTCAGTTGTGAGCAATGTTTCACTGTGTTGTATAGAGTAATGGAAGTGGTCCCATGTACTAGAACTTTCTTTACCAGTGCTGCAATTTTTTTTTTTTTTATTAATGGCATTAAATGACAGTGGTGGTTATCTTTTTGCATGTTATTTGTCTTAAGTAATCTTTAGGAGTAGTAGTGTTTAAGTAGCATATCACTTTGGCATAAGTAACTGCTATGCTGTTGTTCTAGATGAAATATTAAACTTTATAAGCAAAGTTTAATGTTTTGGAATAAAATATATACATATTCTTGTGTATTTGGAATTGATAGCTAAATGATAAATGAGATCCTTGTTGGCTGTGTGTAGGACTTTGATATAAGCAGAAAGAGTGCTTTTGTCAGTTACATTGCTTTTGTTCTAAGCAGGATTTGAGTTTGGACCAGTCTTGGTGATAATGTTAGTTAACTGGTAAGAACTTATGTGAGACCTGTAAAAAAGTAAACATGATGTTTGAGTTTGTGGGGAAGACATTTGGAGTATTTCTGAGGAGAGAAAGTAGGTGTTTTTCCACAACTTTTTTGATCTGTGCTATTGCCTTTTTCTTATCTAATTTTTGACAGAAATAAAAGAAAATAGTTTCTGCGGACTTTGTTTGGAAGCATTTAATAGCTCACTTTCAGCTGCTGAGGGACATGACTTAGATTAAGCACTTTGTTTATTAACTAACTTCAAAAGGTTTTTTTAATATGCACAGAGTAACTCTGAGAACAGGTTCTAGTTGGTTCTTTATTCTGGTTTTGCTCAGAGCTGGCATTTTCCACCATATTGTTTATATAACACAGCAAGCTAAATGGTGGTTATCTTGTCAACTTCTGTATATTTGTGTTACTCTAAGCTTGAGTGCCTGCCTGTGAACTAAAATCTGAATCAGCAGACAGCTCTGCCCAGTTGAATGAAGCCTTGGAGTTGTTTATGAAACTGTCTTTGAGTTTGGGGAGGAAAGGAAAACAAAAAAACCCCTACAAAACACAGCTTGAAGGTGCAGCAGTCTTTCTGGAGGTGCCCCTGAGAGTGGAAATGGATGAATGCAAGCTCATAAATACTTAGCTCATGATATTTTGTCATTAATGAGGAACTTAGTCTCTCAAAACACTTCTTGCTGGAATGACAGTTCTTAGTGAATAATACATGAATGGAAAAGACTGAAGAACTTGTAATTGTAAGTTACAAGAGAAAAGCCTTGGTTTATAGACAGAAGTACATGTAGCTTACAATCTTAAAATCAGCCTTCCAGTTGTGCATGTATCTTTTATAGCACTTGATTGCTCTGCAAGCATTGCTCATTCTGAGCTTTACAGACTATTCTAACTACTTTTGTATGTGAGTTAATGTTTTTAAGGAGACCTTAAGTAAGCTGTCTCAACTTAAATATAAATTGGGACAATGTTACTTGTTGCTGTATGGTTAAAGTTTTTACCTTAATCCTGTAATCAGGTTTTCAGTGTTCTTGTATAAACCTGAGAGGAAAGTTAATGTCATGTTCCTGGTGACTGACATGCTACTGCATGCACAGTTGCTATTGCATTGTGGACCTTCTCCTTGTAATTCATACAAGGTGAATGATTAAATTGACAGTGAGAAGTGAGAGCACAGTAGGTGTTTTAAAATAAAATTTTAAAAAAAACCCCTCAGTTGTGACTCCCCATTTGTGACATAACCTTTTTGCTCAGAAGTCTGTTTGTACTGATAGCTTGATGGATAAAGCAAAGCAAATGCTAATAGTCCACACAAATTGGACATTGGTATGAAAGTGTATTTGTAAAACTTGTAAGAATCAGAAGGATTTAAATGTGAAAGGGGAGCAGCCAGAAACATGTGGAAACGCTTCAGTGCATGTTTTGCATCTATTGCTTTAGCAATATTTTAGTATATTTTAGTTGATAAGGTCTTCAGTTACTGTGTTTTGTAAATATCTAAAGCGAAACAAAATCTTTACAGGAAAGTAATCTTTTAAAATATACTTCAGAATAAATGAACCCTGATCAGTTTAGCTTACATAAAACTCGAGATTCCTGCCAAGTGCAAATTATATAATAATGTCTGTTACTCCCATAATAAAAACATTTCATGGGGAAAATTAAATTTCACGCCTTAATCTTTTGTTGGGAAAAGGAAAATCCAAATACTCAAGATTCGGTGAAACATTCTCAGATTTACCTTGATGGAGTTTGCTGTTGTGACCTCAAGATCTAACAGTTTTATTTCACTTGCTTTTGATAGTAAACAATACTTATAGTATGATAAATAAAAATTAATTACTGGAGTCTGGAGAAGATGCTGTTAATTTAATCTTTTCAGACTGTCACACTCTTAGATGGGGCAGAGAAAATGTTGAATATGTACTGTCTATGTGCATTCATCTGAGTAACTGCCTAAATGAGAATAATTCAGAAGAAAGCAGAAGGAGGAAAGTTATCAAGAAAAACAGTCATATTACTGAAGTTTTACTGTTTTGACTCTTAAGTCAATTAGCATTTGGTTATCGTCTGGATGGTTAAACTTGGTACTTGTTTTCTACTGAGATTCAAGTTTGTGTTGAAATCCTGAAGAGGATGGGGAAGCTTTCTGGTCAGTAGTATACTTAGCTCTGCCTTTACTACTAGACTTCTGGCATTTCATTGGAAGAAGTTCATTTTATGGCTTGTGGAACTCTTACACTTCCGCTTAGTCTATCGGGTTAAACTTTGTCATGTTTGGGGTCATGGGTTGGACCAGGTTACTTAAATTGGAAGTCTGCATTCTTTCCCATCCTCCATGGATGTTTGCAAAGCTCAGCTTGAAAGCTGTCTAGGCCTGGGTTAATAGCATATGACCGTGTAATCAGCAGTACTTTAACTTTGAAACGTTTTCTTTCAGCATTAATACTAGACTAGTTTGAGATTTTTCAAAGGTTAGTGGTTCTTGGGGCTTCTGTATAGGTAGGATATGTGCAGTAGGGTTTTTCTGGTGCCAGCTGAGTCAAAAACTGCATTTTATCCAGGGGAGTGCAAGTGAGATGTCTCTTGCCTTAGAAATTATTTATACTGTCCTGTTTTGAATGCTGATGAACATTCTCTTTTGAGGCTTGCAGATGGTAATTCTGAATGGGTTTCAAAGTAAATGTGGAATATATGAAAATGTGACTTAAGTCTTAAATTTTATCCATGGTGTATAGTATTATCTTTGTCCTTCAGTCAGAACTCATACAATAAACCATTTTTTTTCATGCAGCTGAAAGCTGCTTAGAAGACCTCTTACAGCTTATCTATGTGAAACTCGTTCCGGTCTCTGACATCACAAGTTTCCTGTCTCATTTGACTGCCTTCACTGGTGGTGTGCATTTCTTCATTCCTCTTACTTCAGCTGTTACCAAACAGCTCTCAATCCTTTGAACTGGTAGATCTTGCAGCCAGAAAATAACTGGTATGGTTGAGCTTTCCTACTAAGTGGAACAAGAGCACTTGATATTTGATTTTTTTTTTTAACAGAAGATTAAAGATGTAAATAATCATAACTGTATAAAGACTTAATGCCTGGAATCTGGAGGTAGATGAGTATATATCTATTTTTGAGAAGAGTTCTTTGACAGATACTCTAGTCTTGTGCTTTACTCTGCTAGGTTAATGATTAAGTGAATAATTCAGTGATCTTGCACACTAGAAAGATCTGAATTTATCTGCAAAACTCAGATGTAAGAAGATGTTTTATTCATTTAAAATGACTAAATAATTGCGTGCTTTGCAAAACAGTTACACTGGTAGTAATTTGTAACTGCATTGGGTGGTTCTTTTGAAATGCTGCTTTCATATTAGGAGCTGATATGGAAAAATTGGTAGCTGTAAATTAATATGTGTAAATGCTCCAAAAATAAACAATATTCCACCTACAGGTCTGTATCTGTATCTTGGAATCCTGATAGCTTTCTGTTTTGACTTTCTGCTGACAGGTCACATTTAGGGCAGGCAAAGCATAAGGCACATAGCCCTCCTGAGAGTAGAAAATCTATTTCAAAGACACCCAAAGTGCAGTCTAATACTACTTCTGAGCAGTCCAAGGGACACTTTTCTAAAAGGTAATTGTGCTTCATATTCATATGTTAACCAGTGTTATCTGCACTTGAAAAACTTGTATAATTATTGAGTTACACAGAGTTCTAATAAAACGTATGACTAATGGATATTTAACTAATCTAGGTATTGCATTCACTGGACATATTTCAGTGTTTCCAACTCTGTTTGTTTTTTCTTTTTCTAATTCACCAACTAAGAGCATTCCATCAGTGGTGGGGAGGAAATGATTTCTGCATAACTAGTCCTGGAATACTTGCAGGGTCTTTCTCCCTTTCTTCTGCTTCATGTTGGGGGAAGATTGCCCAAGGAGTTTAGAGCAATGCCCAATATGAATTGAAATGTGCAATAATATAAAGTAGGCCTCTTTTCAGAGTAATCTTGGTATTGCTTGTCTGCTCTTCATATGCTTCTGCTATATACACGCTGGAACAGTTTTCTGTTACATATAGAAGAGAATTTTGCCAGTTTTTTATGTGATTCACTACATCAATTTAAAGATTGATGAGAAACTATCCTTTCATTAAGAGCCTTTCTTGAACTAGAATCCAGTTATGACTAGTTATGCATTACTGAACACTCCTTACTCTCTTGTGGAACTTATATTCTCAAATATTCAGTTAATAGCTTCATGGCTTGATTTTTTTTTTTTTTTTTTTTGTTTTTATCACTTTTCAT
>VZRH01007259.1:1160306-1218872 GCA_013397555.1 Urocynchramus pylzowi | reverse complement strand
TTTTTTTTTTTTTTGTTTGGTTTTAATCAGTTTGACATATATATAAAAAAGTAAAATCTATTCAAGTTAAATTTCCCTTTTAAAAAAGTGGTGTATTGTGCTTTTATTTTGCAATCTACTAAGGTTTTATGCTAGCAAATATGTGCAATATGACTGTTTGCATTCAAGCATGTGGGGGTTTTTGTTTGTTTGCTTCAGTGTAAACTGAACAGTGTTTCTTACATGCAGTATCCTTTATTATTAAACAATGATGACATTTATCATGCAAAATTCTTAACAAACTGTGAGGCTTCTTGAGTTCAACTCTAATGCTGTTCCTGCTTACTTCTACAGAGGCTGTAGTTCATCTGCTGTTTTAATACCACAACAAGAAGATCCAGAGAGAGTCAATACTTCAGAAAAGCAAAAAACGGGGCAAGTGCCTAAGAAAGACAATTCTCGAGGAGTTAAACGCAGTGCTAGTCCAGATTACAGGAGGACCAATTCTCCTAGCTCTGCTAAAAAACCCAAAGCACTTCAACACACTGAAACTTCCTCAGAAACTAACAAGCCACATACTAAATCTAAGAGAAGACACTCAGACCAAGAGCAGCCCAAGTCTACACAATTGCCATCAACAAGCAAGGCTCACACCAGAAAGGGTGGAGCTGCTGGTAGCTCCCGAAGTCAGAAAAGGAAAAGGACAGAGAATCTGTCTTGTATAGAGAGTGGGTCATCAGTTGAATCAACTGGCACTGAAGAAAAGTCAGCAAAAGTCTCCAAGCTGGCTTCAAAATCGGTGACCTCAGCCAAAGCTGGGTGTAGCACCATCACCGATTCTTCTTCTTCAGCTTCCACCTCCTCCTCCTCTTCTGCTGTTGCCTCTGCTTCTTCTACTGTTCCTCAGGGTGCCAGAGTGAAACAGGGAAAGGACCAGAGTAAGGCTAGACGTTCCCGTTCTGCATCCAGCCCCAGCCCAAGAAGGAGTAGCAGGGACAAAGAACCAAGTAAAACAGGTGGCTCTTCAAAGTTTGACTGGGCTGCTCGATTCAGCCCAAAAGTCAGTCTCCCTAAAACAAAACTGTCTCTACCAGGCTCTTCCAAGTCAGAGACATCAAAACCTGGACCTTCAGGACTACAGGCTAAGCTAGCAAGTAAGTCGTTCTTTTCTGGAAGAATAAACACATATGTTTTAAAATCAAGTCTTCTAAACAAATACTTCTGTTTTTTTAAGCTGCTAGTGATCTTCCTAGAAAAATTAACTTTTAGTATGTTCTGCTGAGTTAAGTAAAGCTGTGACTGAAATTATTTACAGCTAAGCAGATGATTTAAGTTCAGTCAGTGTTCTGTGAATTTAAGTTGCTTCTGTGTCTAACAAATCAATTTAAAAAATAAAATACATCTAAAATAATTAGATGTTGTGATGGGGGCATATATGTTATAAAACATTCTTGATTATATTCCTTTTGTTAGATTTTTATTCCCCCTCATTTTCTTAAGCCTTCTGAAGTGGGAATGATAAATGCTGCAAAAGAAATAGATCATATGTGGTATCTTCTTTGATACTTACTTCCCTGATTCTTCCTTGTTGTGAGAATCTAATGTTTAAGAACCTTAGTCTTGTAAACCTGGTGTACATAGTGCTGGGGATATTAGTCACTTCTATCTTCTAAGTTGTTCTTACTAAGTATGTTTTTTGTCTGATGCTGAGTTTGAATAGCAGCTACTGTTCCTGAACATGATCACTGAGAAATGTAGGCTGTTTCCAAGCAGATCACCTGCTTGCTAGCATGCAAATCTGCTTGTAGCTCCATTGTCGTGAGCAATTTTTTTTTTTAAATGTGTTTTACTGCCTTTGTGTACTGAATGATTTATTTACTGCATGCATTCTCTAAACCATGATGTAAGAGGTTGGATTCCTAAGCTTGCTTACTGTTGTTCCTTTACTTAGGCGTGATCACAAGTAGCTTGTCTGAACTGGGACACATCCATAGCTAACACTAATGCTGGAAATAGATGAAATAATCAAAAGCAACTGTCTCTCTTTCTGTATAATCAACATAGGTCAATTAAATTTAACAAGTGTGTTTTAGCTAATGTGCATGACTGGAGTATTGATTCTGAAATGACCTAACCTCATAGATGAAGAATGGCAGTTGGGAAGGAGAGAGCAGTTATTTGCTTTACAGCAAAGTTTTTTTTTTCTACCTGCTCTGTGATTCAAGGCTACCAGGTGATGAATTCCAGAATCAAAACTCTGAATTTGCGCAGGGTGGGAGGAGTGGGAAGTGAACAGAAGTCAGGGACCGATGGGAATGACCAGCAAGTTCTGAGATCAGTCAGGCTACAGGCAACGAAGAAAGGCAACAGGAAGGAGAAAGAATTTACCTCCAACAAGTGAGCAAGAAGATGAAGGCAGAGAGTAATTAATTTGATCAGTTACAAAACTTCTTGAAGGAGTTAAAGGGGAAGGATGGGATAGCACAATGTAAAGGGCTGTGTGTGTGTGTCTTGTGTACCTTGAAAAACAGCATCAAGAATGTGAGCCTAAACTGTTACTGCAAAGACTGAACTGCAAAAGATACTATGATTTAACTTTCAGGTCGTAGAACTACAAAAGATTTTTTGCTAGAAGATGCTCAAATATATGTGACAAAACCAAGTTGGTGGGGACTGTAGGTGTGTGTGTAAAATGCCACTGCTGAGGGGCACCAAGCATGGTGAGAGATGTTTCTACATGTGTTGGAGAACCAAGTTATTTTCTGTAGATGACATTTCAAATTGAGGGAGAGGAAAAGTACTGACAGGTGATATTAGGAAGTCTAAAATGTCTAATGCCCCTTTACTTTACCACAGATTGCAGCAAAACATATTCCAGTAAATATCATTGATCACCAAATATCACTGTAGGAGCCCAACCTAGAACAGAAGTCTTAAACTATGATATTTTCAAAGAGTCTCAGCCTTTCAAATAGTGCTCTCTGACAACAGGTTGAGGTGATCTTGGAATCAATAATAACTACTGTTAGCTTCGTCTTTTTAAAAAGAGAAGGCGTGTGTGACATACACTTTCAAACTATTTGGAAAATGTGAAGTATTTTAACAAAATACACATTTTGCATGATGCTGAGAAGAGTCATGAAAATATGAAGAAAATAAACCACTAGGGTAGGTTTTTGAGGAAGAATGGGTAAGTTCAAATTTGTTTTCTGTAGCAGACCAGTAACCTTAGAGGATAAGGAAGCAGAAGAAAGTGATGTCTCACACAAATATTAACACTGTGGGGCTTTCTAAAGCAGGAAGGCAAAGAGTGATCTAGATGAAATTGAGGTGTTACACCCTTGTGGCTGGAAACAAATCCTTAGAAGTCGTAGTAATTCTGTGTAGAAACTAAAAGCTTAAACTTGGTAGGCTTTTATAGGTATATATGTTATGAAACATGTTTGGAGAAGTCTGAAATAGGACTTATAGAATTAGTGGGAGATAAACAAAAAAGCAAACATAACTGCAATAATGTCAGGAAAATTATAGGTGGAAGTGGCTCTAGGAAAATAAGTGGGAGGAGAGGGGGGATTAATCAGGCTGACATAAAATCATGGAATGGTTGAAAGGGATCTTAAATTCCAATCCCCCTGCCACAAGTAGGGCTACCTTCCACTACACCAGGTTGTCAAAGCTCCATCTGGTAAGTCATGTCTGTATAAATGCAATGCTGTTTCTTTCTGGAGACGATGCAGTTCAAGGAATACAAGAGTCGTTGTTAGGGGTTGTGATCTTTGAATGAAAAATAAGAGCAGCTGATCTGACTTGCTCTACTGAAGAGAAGAATGAGGAAAAACATGGTTGCCATCTTTGCAGAAGTTTTTCACATGCTGAAGGAGAATGAGGAGAATACCATGGGGTTTCTTGTCCAGTCCTCCTGGATAGCTAAATAGGTGTTAAATCCAGCCCAGGTGACTTTCGGAGTGTTAAGCTCTACACAGCAGTCTCTATAACAGAGGAGTGACATCACTGAATAGCAAGTAAAGAACGTGTTGGAATAATAACCGGCTACACTAAAGTTCTTCACATCTGTTTGAATGGTTGAATATTTCTTCATGGGGAAAGGGGGAAGAGAGGAAGAAAACTTTCTCATTTTGTTCTTGTGACTTGACTATTTTCACATCCCTGTCAGGCCATATCTGTTGGAGGGGCTTTTTAAACATTGTGAATTGGGTCATGTTACTGATTATGTAACAATATAAAATCAAGCTCAGTTATGTTTCCATTATTGGGGAAATCTTTGCTGTCCTTTGTGTATTGTCTTGTGGCCCTTAAGTAGGAAGATGCTGGCAGCAGTGGCTGGGACAGTGCTAAGAGTGGGGGTAACTTAGGATAGCTATCCTGCCTGGGGAGTCTCTAACTAGTACTTGGAGATTTGGGGGGTTAGGGAGGTTATTGGTGTATGCACTGAAAAGCCACATGAACACAAAGATGGAGTGTGAATGGTATGTAACTCCTGGCTTTGAGGGATTTGGCAGAGGTGAGGGAGAAGAGTCAGAAAGTATCTCTGAATTAGTTTATTTGGGATTGTGTGTACAGTGATGGTAGTTAGAGCCTTGGAATTCTGGATTTGGGATTGAGGCAGTAAGACGGCTAGCTTGGAGATACTTTGATTGTGGTGACAGGCTGTGTGGGGCTTTAATAGGAGCTGGGGATGTCTGGGTTGGTGCTGAGGGAGGGTAATAGTGGATGGACAGGAGGCTGACTTGCCTTCCACTGCTACAGCGCTTCTTACCCTATCTCAACTAGTGAGAAGAACAGCCTCACAGAGGAGCCAATCTGAAGACTAAAATTCCAGTCCTAACAAGTAAATCACTCCTGATTGCCTTTCTGAACTGCAGATGAAGGGCTTTCTAGGTTATGAACTGTGAAAGTTTGTCTAACTTTGTTTTGACCCGGGTAATACATTCAGACTTAATAAGTGATTGCAGTACAGCTGCATTCAGAACTTTTCTTTTGCACAACAAAATCTTCCTTAAAAATGCTGACAAGTAAACACACTTAAATGTGAAGTTAAGATTTTTTAGTTTGATTTGTTAGGCTGCGCTATTTCAGGTTTAGCCTGTTTGAATGTATTTTCCTTCTGACTCATAAACATGAGTGCTTGGCATGCAAAATAGGATGATGTCAGGGCATGAGCAATATATGTCTGCCATAAGAAAGCCTGTGCTTCTGCTTTAATTCTGAAGTTTACTTCTGAAGTTTTTGCAGGTGCTGAATATAAGATGCTTAAACCTGATTTTCTTTGAGGGCTTTGAATTAGAGATCATTTAGGTAAAATTGACACCCACAAATCTATGGGCCCTGATGGGATGCCTCTACAAGTATTGAAGTAGCTGGCAGATGTTACTGCTAAGCCATTCCCCATCTTTGAAAGGTCATGGAGAACAGCAGAAATGCCTGAGGAAAGCCAGTGTCACTTTATAAAGGGCAAGGAAGAGGACCCATGGATCTATAGTCTGGTCAGCCTCACCTCCATCCCAGGAAAGATGATGGAAGAGCTCATCCTGCATTGTCATCTCTAAGCATGTGAAGTAAAAGAAGGTTATCAGTAGTAGTCAACGTGGATTCACTGAGGGGAAATAATGCTTAACTAGTCTGATAGTCTGCTGTGATGGAATGGCTGGCTGAGTAGATGAAGAGAGAGCAGTGGATGTTGTCTGTCTTGACAGGCTCTTGGCTCTGTCTCCTGTAGCATCCTTGTAGCTCAGGAAGTGTGGGTGAGGTGAATGACAATGGACTGGCTTGAGAACTGACTGAATGGCAGAGTTCAGAGGTAGTGATCATCAACGCAGTGTCCAGTTGGAGGCTGTAGCTGGCAGTGAGTCAATATTGGGTTCAGTCCTGTTCTGCTGGTTCATCAGTGACCTGGATAAGGGGACAGAGTGCACCCTTACCAAGTCTGATGATGCAAAAGTGAGATGTGTGTATGGTACACCAGAGGCTGTGCTGCCATTTAGCTAAACCTGGAGAAGCTGCAGAGTTGGGTGGACAGGAACCTAATGAAGTTCAAAGGCAAGTGCAGGGTCACACATCAGTGCAGGTTAGGAGCTGACCTGCTGAAAAGCAGCTCTGGGGAGAAGGGCCTGCAGGCTGAGATATCTGTGCCTGTTTAGCCTGGAGAAAAGATGTCTTACCAATGCATACAAATACTTCAGGGGTGGTTGTCAAGAGATTGGGGCCAGACTCTTTTTTCAGTGGTGCCCAGCACCAGGACAAACAGCAGGAGGACAAGCTGAATACAGGGAGTTCCACTGAATAAGAGGAAAAACCTCTTTGGGGGTGACAGAGCAGTAGAACAGGCTGCCCAGAGAGACAGTGGAGTTTGCTTTTCTGGAGATACTCAAAACGTGCCTGGACATGACCAGTGAACCTGCTGTAGCAGTGGTGTTGGATGGTCTCTGAAGGTCACTTCAGCCCAAACCTTTCTGTGATTCTGTGACAATTGCTCTATGTATCACAGAAATGGTGCTGAGTAAACAACTACTGGAGATGAGCATCAAACCAATTCCTCTTGAGAGCCCTTACTGTCTGTCTGTGACAGTGTGACAGGTGCTTTCCTCTATCAGGCATACACAGGGCATCTTTAATCTCATTTTTCTGAACACTGGTTATGCTCTTTTTTACTGGTGAATACTGCAGGTGCTAATTTCAGCCTCCTGTAACTCCTAAAGACACAGGACTAACCTTCAATTTGGAGGCTGTGCTGGCTATCCCAAATTTTAATGATAATGTGAGTGAAAGGAAGAAGGCTCAGTCTGAAGAAGTTAGGAGTCCTGAAGTTATGGTATTGGGAAGACTTGAAGGATTTGCAAAAGATGCAGGTGGTAAGATTGACTTAGTTGACTAAGGCTTCTTAAGGGCAGAGTGGCATTGAACAGCAGGAAGGGAACATGCTGTGAGAAGGCTTTCTTCGCTTTCTGTTTTAGCCTTTAAAATAAATAGAAGGAGGTGGAAGCTCAGTTGTACTCTGGTAGATGCTCAGAGGCAGAAAGGTAAAGACTTGGAAAAGAAACATGTAGAAAGATCTTCTGACAAGTAGAACATTCTTGAGCAGCAGGAGGAAATGTGCTCAGCATTTCTGGATGCTCAAGGTGTGATGTATTCTGCAGCTCACCCACCAAGCAGTAACTGGGTAATTGTACATTCTCTACAACCCTCTGAAGTAGTTCAGTTTAAAGAGATGACTCGGCTAATTTAATGCCACTTATGGAAAAGGACAACCCATTTTATTACATCCTTGCCCTGCTGCTTGATGGTGTCTGTGCTCATCTGACCCTTAAGCAAGCTCAGCTCACCAAACTGGCAGAATACTAAAACAAGAAAGTGTGTGTCAGATGTGTACTTTACATCTTGGCATTGATTTGGGGAAAATAAGAGATGGATGGACCATACTTTTAAACAGTAAGCTGTTAAGCTGGCTCTGCTGCTTTGTGAAACTTTTGCCCTTATCAGAAATCCTGTTTTGATACAAGCTAATCCAGTTTTGATACAATCCTCTTTTGATACTTCATTTACAGTGGATGTGTGGTGTCTCATCAATAGCCTGTTACTAAGCTAATATGAAGTTATCTAATTTAGATTTGACTACTTGAAAATGACTACCCACAGATTTGAAGCAGTAAATGGTGTGCTGACATAAAGGATGAAAATGTGCCTTTTTTCCCTCAGTGAACTATACTGTATGAAGATGATTAATTTATTCTTCTAATGTAAAGCAAAAGTGCATTCCACTTAGAATTTCACCATAGTATTACAGGTACTGAGTAGCCTAGTTTTCTATATGTGTTATAAATGTGAAGGCGTCTCTCTGAATTCAGTGGGGCAAGCACATTTTACCTGTGGAGTAGTACAGTGCTATACCTGTGCCAGTTGAAGAATGCATTTTCTAGTGTAAAATAGAATAAGCTCTGAGGAAAATGTTGGTGTATCATTGTACTTCCGAGTACTTGAGAAGTGTAGCTATGGCTTGAGATTCTGCTGCAACCATTTCAAATCGTATCTCTGCCTTACGCCGTTTTTTTTCCTGTCACACCTGTCCAGTTCCCTCCCCAGTATTACATCTACTATGTGTAAGTAAGGTTTAAGTCATTGTGTAGTGGTAACTTCACGTTGCAGTTTTAGTTTCAAAGCTTATGTAGTAAAAATGCCGCTACTTTTTCAATATTTAAAAAAGTTACACATGTTTTATATGTACAGACCATGTGGCCATTCAAGTGACTGCCTGCTTCAGTTCAGTGCTTGGTGGCTTTTAAATACAGAGCATTGTTGTTTTCTTAAGGGTGCCAAATTTCTTGAGTTGCTAAGCCAAGTGTATGGTAAATACATGAATATCAGGTTAATCTTCATTTGCATAGACCTTAACTGCACACAGCATTATGTTTCTGGGTCAAATATGCTGTGGTGTTTGAAAGGACACGCTATTGGCCAGATCAGTAGTAGTTTTATAGATCACTTTTCCTTTTCTGTTAAATATCCAGTCAGACGCTGCTTAGTTATTATTTCATCCCTCAGTACCACAGCTCTGCATTCCTGGAATTTTTAGGATTAAGGAAATAGGAACTAGTTTGATAACTTCTGAACTCAAATGCATTGCATGTTTAAGTATGTTTTATTTCTGCTTCGTTGCCAGAAGAGGGAGCAGTCATCTAACTTACTTTTCAAAATTGCTTGCATCTGTTCTAGTAATAATATGTCTGAATTCAATGTTATGATGTTTTCTTCTGTTATATTTATTTATTGTGGGGGTGTGTGGATGGGGTCACTGCAATGTCAGACTGGGCCTGATAAAAATTTTTGATTTTTACCCTAAATTATCAGTTTTGTGCTTTGGAAGCTGCCACTGGTACTTCAACCTGATACTGAGCCTGCTGAGAATCATCTGAGAATGTTATATTGCATGGGTTTTTTGTGTGTTTAACCTGGTTCTGTGGTGGGATGTTACCAGAACAATGGCTTTGTCACCTAGAGCAAATTGTTATCAATTTGGTCTGTTTTCAACAGTGAACGTGCTTGTAAATTAAACACTGGAACTCCTTTTCCAAAGCTGTGACGGTGTGTTTGCTTATTTACATCAAGGATGGCCTTATGACAGTAAGAGGGGCTGAAGGGCTGTAGTTGAAATAGGAACACAAATAATATGTGGGATAGATCTCAGCACTGACAGTGCTCGACTCCTGGAGGAGAACATGGTTGTGATTGAAGACAGTTATTTTTAGGCCATATTAGTGTGAATAAAACTGACTAAAATTGGAGAATGCGACTACTGCCTTCCCTCTTAAAATGTAGTTTCTCTTTTTTCTGTTTAAGGCTAAAGCATCTTCTTTTAATAGTTGGAATGTAGAAATAATACACTTGTATCCCATAATGTCATTCCTGTTTAGCATGGGAAAGATGATCTATAGCTGTAGTATATAGTTTAGTAAAAGGTATACATAAAAACTTGGAGTTTACTCATTGTCTTAAATAATACTAAAAGTAGATGTCTGAACCTTTCTGTACTGGTACAGCAGTTCAGTGTAAGCTGACTAAAATTGATGTGGGCTTATTGTGGTTCTTAAGTAGAAGCTGTTCTTCTACATGGAGGCTTCCTGTACACAGAAGTTTTAATTTCTTTGTAGAACTGCTGTGTATTTAAAGACTGATTTACTCTCAATTCTTTACATATTGCATAGGTCTAAGAAAATCTACAAAGAAGCGCAGTGAATCACCACCTGCTGAGCTCCCCAGTTTACGGCGGAGCACACGGCAAAAGACCACGGGCTCCTGTGCTAGCACCAGGTAAAACTTAGAGAAATGAAACTTGATTACTACAGTGAGATGGTATTCATGTCGTTTTCATGCATGAAAATTAGCCTTGGCTGTCTCTGGCTTGGCTGTTGTAAAAGTAGCTGTAGCTTTTCAGGCCTGCTGGATTACTGTGTACACCGGTGTCATGGATAGCACATAGAATTTGTCGCCATCAGATTTCCAGTAAGTCGCTCAGCTGTGGAGGTGGAGGAAGAGAAACAGCCAAAGCCAGTATCACAAACTTAAGTAATCCTGTCCTTAGAAAGGTGTTTAAGAAGACAGACAGTGACAGACAGACAGTTAAGAAGACAGAAAGGTGTTTAAGAAGATAGACAGTAGTGCTGAACTACTGTCTGTCATGAATACTGAAATAGATAATTGTTTTGAAAAATAAGACTTCATGGTACCCCACAGGAGTCAGTTTTAATAGGGTACACTGTTAAGCTGACTCAGCTTGTCAGCAGTTTTGTCTGAACTGCATCTGAGTACTTAATGTACTTCTTGGTAGGAGAAGTAGTTCTGAATTAGTAATTTTAAACAGCTGGTAGATTAAATGGGAGGGGAGAGTTAATGTATCCTGTGGTGCAATAAACTTTTGTAGTTGCATATATTGTGGGACTAGATATAGGAAGCCTTAACAAGCTTTTTTTTTGTTCTTATGCCTAGACTGTTTAGTACTTCTAGCACATCCTCTTTTCCCTCTTCCACACTATTAAAAAACCACTTCTGAAACCTTGATTTTTTTGTCAAGTGTGTATTTGAATTTGACTATTTACTTTGAAGGCAAATGTATTTGTAGTGATGAAGGCTGTAGTGTTTAAAACTGCAGATCTAAATAGGCTCATCCTCTCAAACTTGTTCTGACTTTGAAAACCAAGTTGAATGTCAGAGTCTTCTTCTTGCTTTCAGTAGTTCAGCTTCCTCTAAAGATGATTACTCAATCATTGGCCTTCTCAAATATGTATATGATTTATAACTAACGGTCACTTTAAGCTTGCTCATGTTCACTGTTACATTTTAGTTGACTGCCTGGTCAACTAAAACTGTGAAATGTAAGGACCTATCTGTAGTACCTTAGTGTAAACAAATCACTGCCATGGTGCAGAGCAGGGAGCGTAGAGAAAGGTTGGATAATTTTGTGAAGGTTGATTCTTCCACAAATTGCTCATTTGTGCAATATTGTGGCAGTGATGTACATAAACATTATGTAGTCTTTAGTAGACTTACATTAATAAATCTCTTATCTTAGTTCACAAAGTCTGAAACTTTGTTTTTTGAACCTTTAGTCGGCGAGGCTCTGGCCTGGGCAAAAGAGGAGCAGCTGAAGCTCGCCGACAGGAGAAGATGGCTGATCCTGACAACAACCAGGATGGAGTTAACTCTTCAGCTGCACGGACAGATGAGCCTCCCCAGGGAGCTGCAGGTAAGGAATTCCAACTGAAGAATTTTTAGCATAGCTGCTAGTATAAAATTTTTTGCATATAAATATAGTTCAGTGGATTAAGTTCTGAAGAGAAATTGTTTAAGGCGGTAAATAATGCTGAAAGGTTTTTGAGTGAGAGGGATCCTTACATTAGAGTATGATTTTTTGGCTATTTGGTACATGTTTCAGTTTTGCTTTTTTGTAATATCCAATCTATATCCAGTAATCCAGATGTTAGCTTTTAAACTTCTGCTACTTTTAAAAAAAGTAACTTCAGCTGATGCTACATAAATACCATCAACTGGAAAGACATCAAACTATTTGGAATACAGAAGGCATGCATTACCTGTAAAAGCTGTTGAAACTACTAAAATATTCTACAGATTTTCTGTTGAAATTGAAAGCATGTGTGTACTGGAGAAATTAGTGACCAGTTGAATGCTGTTACTTGCACAGTTCTGTTAGATGATAATTTTATCATCTGGTCCTAATTAGTGAGTTCAAAGGAACTACGCAGTAATTATGCTGAATGGTAGAAAATAGTAAACATTCTATGCTTAGAGGTGACTACATCAGTACAGAAAGTAATAATGGAAGCTAAGTATAGCATAATACTCAATTAAGAAAAGTATACATTTATTAAGGATTCAGGTAAAACTGTCTGAAACTTAATTTTACAGATTTAGCTGTATTTTTTTTTCCATTATCTTGTGTTGATAAAGCCATTCTGTTCAGCTTTTGAAAAGTATTAGTCCTCTAGATTTCTCTGTTTTAAATTGGAAGTTAAACAGGAGTTTGCTGGTAGCAGCACTAAACACAGAGTGTGCTTTTGATGGCGGAGCTTTTTTTGGTTGTGGCTTTAAAGACACTGTAACTTGTATTAATCTCATATTGTTCCTTTAGCTTCTAGTTCTGTTGCTGGAGCTGTAGGTATGACAACTTCTGGAGAAAGTGAGTCAGATGATTCTGAGATGGGAAGACTACAAGGTATAAAAGTTGTCACTAATTTACCTTTTTGGTTGTTAGCTTATAATCATACCTACACAAATTCTGTATGACATTCAAGTGGGAAGGCTGTATTTTGTTTCATTGTCTGTGAATGTGTTTTTGCTCACAGTAATTCTGAAGTAGGGATTTACAAGCCTTTATTCACAAAAGATACAAGGATGTCTGGAGTGGGGGGTGGGATAGTGTCTTTACCCATTTCAATGGTGTGTAATACCCTACTACTGATGATTTTCTAGGAGGAGGTGGTGGGGAGAGAACTGAGAACTCAGTCCTCTTAAGTGTCTAAGCTCAAATATGAAAATAAACATGCTTGCAAAGAGTAAGTTTAGAGAGTAGGTTAGGCCTACTATCCTTTGCCTGCTTCTGGATAACTTTTTTTTTTTTTGTGCTTGTCATTGATACCCATGTTGCTGTGAGCTTTGACCAAAAAAGTCTGAATGTTCTTAAAATGCTTGCTTTTGTGCTTGGGCTAAAGGAGCCTGGTCTCTCAAAACCAGAGTATGACAGGTATAAACTCGGTATGCATGTCCTGCAACTGGTCTAATGTTTTTGCTACTACGTTGCAGGGAGTCCTGAGATCGTGATCTCCCTTGCAAATGACAGGTTTTTGTTAATCTGGATATTTAATGTGGGAGTGCTGTCAGTATCAGTTCACTTGCTTATAGTTCTCAGTAAGTATAGGTATGCATTAGAGATATTGGGCTAAATTGGTTTTCACTAATAATTATTATTTTATTGATCAGCAGTAGTCATGGTTGCTACAGTAAAAATCAGAATTACCCACTTAGTTTAACTTAAGTAACAGTACTGTAAAGTGTTGAAAATCAATCAAAAAAGAAACCCGCTAATACTTACCAGAGTTCTTCCCTCTCTTGCTCATCAGCAAATAAAGCTGTTGAACCTGTTTTTCAGTGCCATTTTTTCAGAGTAGTAGTGCCTGCAGGTTCTGAAGATAAGCTTAACCTATCCTGTGTAATTTGAGTTCAGATTTGAAATTACACCCTGATGTATCTGCTGCTCTTGCTCTAGGCTTATAACAATTTAATAGATGAGATTGCATAGCTGTGTATTTCACAAAAGTAAACTCAGCGGGTGACTTCGTAAAGGACCTTACTGCTCTGACACAAACACAAATTAGTTACTTGTTCCTTTAAGATCATCTTTTTGGTGTTTTTTCAAAATCAAGGTAGCTGCAATCATCTAATCCTAACTCTTGAAAGTATCAACATTCTAGTAGTCTTAAATGATAACGTCACGGAATTTAAGCTATTAAAAATATACGTAGAAGCTTTGACAATGGCTGTTATCCTCTGTTTGCTTTTAGCTCTATTAGAGGCTAGGGGTCTTCCTCCTCACCTGTTTGGCCCTCTTGGTCCTCGGATGTCGCAGCTCTTCCACAGGACAATTGGAAGTGGAGCTAGTAAGCAAAGTTTGTCTAATTTGACTTAATTCTTTCCACTTCCAGACTAGTAGAATTCAGCCAATAGTAAATCTAATATTTGTATTAGCTTCATAGTTTAATATAGTATTTTACATGTTAGAGACTTGTATGTCATGATAGTGCTAGACCACTTGTCAACAATTTTAATTTGCTTGTCTTCCTTTAAGGAAGAAAAATTTGCCTTAGCTCTATTTCTTTGCTTTTCTTTTTTGGGGCATCTTAATGTTCCCTTCTAGGTGGGGAAGGGAGGGTTCTTGCCTTTTCACCCCTTCCTTGTCTTTTTCTTTTGCATGATGGGCTGCTTAACAAAAGACCTCTCCAACCCCCTTGGGTTTTTTGCTAGCTTTAAACAAATGCTTAAGCTATTTTTAAAACAATTAGTAGATTTGAGTTCTAAGTTACGTTGGATTTCGTTTCAAAAGTGTCTTAGGTTTTGGACAGACTGGATTTCCTTCAGACGTTGTGTCAGTGAGAATGTGGGTCCTTAGACTCGTTGCACCAGGTCTGCGCTATGCAGCTGGATGACATGTGCACCTTCCAGTCCAAGTCTGGCTTCCCAGGAGAGCCAGAGGCAGCCTGTTACACTGCATGCCAAGAAGAGGATGGGGTCTCATGGGTGCTCCATGTGCTGTATTAACTGGGGGTGTTGCAAAGTCCTTTGCTGCACAAAGGTGGGATGGTTTGGGTTCTGGCACCTGCTGTAGGTTGGCAAGATGGCTGTGCTGAGCAGTGTGGCGGACTCCCTGTGCTGACCAGTCTGCACTGGAAAGGCAGCCAAGAGTGAGATTTTGTCTCCCTTCCCTATTCCCCCTTTTTATGACAGGGAAAGGAAATGAAACAACAAATACAGAGGAAAACAAACTATCTCTGGTCTTCCACTCTGGCAGAAGTATAGCATAACAGTTCCCTTGAACACTTTCTAATACCTTTTCTCCTAAATTTTTTTCTGGATATCTAGGTTCTAAAGCTCAACAGCTTTTACAAGGTCTCCAAGCCACTGATGAAAGTCAGCAACTACAGGCAGTGATTGAGATGTGCCAGCTATTGGTTATGGGAAATGAAGAAACATTAGGAGGATTTCCAGTCAAGAGTGTTGTACCAGCTTTGGTAAAGATTTAATCTCAGATTTCTGTTGGAAGATATAATATTTCACTCAATGTCTTGATTAAATATAATCATCACTATTTATATTGTCTTATTAGTGTGTGTATCTATCTTATTATTTGGTTTTGAGAGAATGTTTTGCTAAATTTTGATAGTCCTATTTATTTTTTAATAGCTCAAGAATAGGCAGTGGTTCTTTTGGAATTCTTACTAACATTCAAAATCCTGAGTCAAAAGCTACGGTAGTGATTTGTACCCTTTTTGTGATGCTATCTAGATACGTTTTTCTAAACAAGCAATACTTTTTTTTTTTTAACAGATAACACTGCTGCAGATGGAGCACAACTTTGACATTGTAAGTAGTTTGTAATATTTAAGAAGCTTTTGAAATATTAAAATGTTATCTGAACTTTAAATCAAATATCTGTATATTTAATAGATGAATCATGCATGTCGGGCCTTAACATACATGATGGAGGCACTTCCCAGATCATCTGCTGTAGTGGTAGATGCAATTCCTGTCTTCTTGGAAAAGGTAAAATGAAATCAAAACATTGATAAAAAGCATGAGAGAACTATACAGTTTGTTTTAACTTTAGGAAGTGCCATTAAGATAGTGGCTTCTTTTCATGGCTTACAAGATAATATAAAGTGCATGAGAAGCTTCTAAAGCCAGGCTTAATCTTTGCTCCCACCCTTACTGAAAAGTGCTCTCTCCTTTACTAAGAACTTTTTGCTGGATTGGTGTTGCAAACGTAGAAAATGTGTAAATAAATGAGCTATTGCCTCTTGGAGTAGCTCCATGGCTGAGGTAGCCTTAAACTGTCAGGCTTGGTCAGAACTGGCTGCATTAGCATGTGTGTCTTGGTAGAGGCTGTATGTCTGAGTGTTAATCAAGATGATTATTTTTGAAAATCGGTTTAGAAGTTGATATACAATCTTTTTTGTTTTCTTGTAGCTGCAAGTTATCCAGTGCATTGATGTGGCAGAGCAGGCGCTTACAGCCCTGGAGATGCTGTCACGCAGGCACAGTAAAGCCATTCTGCAGGCAGTAAGTAAAACCAAAGCAAGGCAGGTTTGCCTCTGCCAGCTCTACATCTTGGTGAGCTTCTGTGAACATGAAATACAAAAACAACTTTCTGCAACTTCAGCAGTGCTGAGAGTGAAAATGTTTGTTTGTTTTGTTATAGGGTGGGTTGGCAGACTGTTTGCTGTATCTGGAATTCTTCAGTATAAATGCGCAAAGGAATGCACTAGCTATTGCTGCCAACTGCTGCCAGAGTATAACACCTGATGAGTTTCACTTTGTGGCAGACTCTTTGCCACTGCTAACACAAAGATTAACCCATCAGGTAAGAAGTTGATAAAAAACCAGAACATTTTGATTCTGATCTGAAAGCAGTTTAAAGATGTCTCCAGATACCTTGTTCTTTTCTGTGTATTATTTGCCTTTGCAAGGTGATAATTCACTTCAAGTTTCTATATTGTCAGGTTGTGATATACTAAGGTACATATGAACCTTCTGTGGTTCTGTAAATGTGACATTTTATAAAACAAGACAAATAAGGTGCTTTAACTGAAAGCATGAGTAATGGTTTTGTAGTCCTTGTAAGAACAAGGACATCAGTAAGAGCAAGTCCAGTAGCGTTACTGTTTTGTTTTTTTTTCTTAAAAGATGGGTTGCAAGGTTCTCTCCCACTTTAAATCAGAACAACTTCTGTTTCAATTTTTGTGGGTTTTTTGTGCTTTAACTTTTTGGGGGACTTTATGGCATTTTTAAAAAGTACCTGCTTTTGTACAAAAGTTTGAAGTGATGAATCTGAAATCAAGGGGCTCCTAAGGGCTACATATCCTGCAGTGCTGCTGTGTTTATAAACACAGGTGATCTGCTTTGGTTGGCAGATCCCTGTTAAAAAGATGAAAAAGGAGAAATATTTTGTTTGTTAACAAATGCAACTAATTGGAAGCTTCCAGGTAATGGTTTTATGTATTCTTGTGCTGTTCTTAATTTTGCCTACATCATCTTGCTGAAAGACTGCTTGAATCTTTGAGGCAGCTTCTAAGAAGCCAAATGACAGCTTTAGATTGTACTCTAGAAACAGGAAGCACCATTCTCACCAGTAGTAGGGACAAGTACTGATCCTGATCTCTGAAGAGAAGCTACAACCCACCAAAGTAAGATTTCAAGAAATTTTGAAGTGGAAATTTTCTGGAAAAGAATCTTGAGTTAGCTCTTAACAGAATGGTTGAGGTTGGAAGAGAGCCCTGTTTCCTAGTCCTAGTTCCCCTGCAAGTTGAGCTAGAGCAGATTGCCTAGGAGCTTATCCAGATGACTTTTTTCCTGTTTTTAAGTATCTCCAAGGATGGAGACTTAAGCTTTCAGGCTAACCTCTTCCAGTGCTCAGCTACCCTTACAGTTAGTGTTTTATTATGTTCAGGTGAACTTTTTTGAGCATTTCATTGAACTTTTAACCAGAGCTATTTTCAGGGCAGTCTTTACTTGTCTTTGAATTTGCTGTGTGTTGTCTGTGCTGCATAATATCAAAATCAGGCTTCATGTAGTCTGTAGAATAGTAGTGTTCACTCCTGCTTATTATCTATAACTCCTGTTACTTCAGCTTTTCCCTATTGTTTCCTCCTTGCAGAATTCAGAAAGACTATTGGAGATCAATTTATTAATCTTTAAAGGTCCCTAAAGGTGTTGGTGTTGCAAGTGGGGGGTGTTTCCCAGGGAATATGTAGGAAGCACAGCTGTGTCAGGAGGTCATTTTAGACTGTCAATGAGTTTAAAAGTCAGAGCTGTAATGCTCTGTAAAATGTGATTAGACTGGCCCTTTTGGAGAAATTTTATGAATGCCTCAAAGTGACAGCATGTTCTAATGCGAGTTAAAATATTTCAGTTTAAACAAAACTTTCTTATAACAGGACAAAAAGTCTGTTGAAAGCACTTGTCTGTGTTTTGCACGGCTAGTGGACAACTTCCAGCATGAAGAGGTAAGAGTGTGGATGGGGGTGCATTTCTGCTTTCTTCTCCACCCACCCTGTTTTTCTTGAGGGCTCACCTTTCAAGGATTAATGTTTCCCATTTTGTTGTTCCCTCCTTGAAGAACTTGCTGCAGCAGGTTGCTTCCAAGGACTTGTTAACAAATATACAGCAGCTCTTGGTCGTGACACCTCCTATCCTGAGCTCAGGAATGTTCATCATGGTGGTGCGCATGTTCTCCCTGATGTGCTCCAACTGCCCCACACTTGCAGTCCAGCTTATGAAGCAGAGTGAGTTCTTACTCTTCCATGTTCTAGGGGGCCTGTTCATGTTAATGCTTAAAGTCAGTATAGACCTCTATGCACTTGATTATATAAATATTCTGTTCTTTCAATTTTTCTCTCTTACTGTGTTTCCCCTGGGATAGAAAGTTGAGCTAAACTTGTTGAAAGCTTTTATCCAAAAAGGTTTTTATCCTTTTTCCTAGCTGTTGTTATTGCAGTGCTCACTTAATTTTGAGTCTGTATTGGCTGCACAAACTATTTTCATTCCAACACAAGCGGAATAATTCTTTTCTTAGTTGTTACCATGTGCTTTAAGTACTTCTGGGGGAAAACATTAACAAAAATTAATTGCTGTAGAGCTGTCTTCGTTGTCACTCATTTTCTTTGTTCCATCTCACAAATTTTGACTGACCCCTTCAACTGCCCTGTATCTCCCTGTTTTCTTCTGTCATTTATATTGAGTGGTATTTCCCCCCTAGTTGTCCCTTAAAGGAAAGAAACACAAACCCAAAAAAGCCACAAACCATAGACCTGAGAACGATCACATTTCTTAGTTTTCAAAGAAACACTTTTGTCCTATAGTCCACTCTCTGTTTGCTTTGGGCAGTAACTATCTCTTCTGTGTAGTGTCCAACAGAAAATTGATATCTGATACAGGCAGTCTTATGAATAATAATTTTTTATAGATATTGCAGAAACGCTTCACTTCCTCCTTTGTGGAGCCTCAAATGGGAGTTGTCAAGAACAAATTGACCTTGTTCCACGTAGTCCTCAAGAACTTTATGAACTTACTTCTCTTATCTGGTAAGTCTTGCAGTCCTAGATTTTGGTTGTGGTTGGTATATTAAAATCCTTAACTTCAGTAAAATAAGGCAAACAGTTTTCAGCTTAGATGGACTTGATTGTATACTTCTAGTAAAATACTGTTTTAATGTTCTTTACAGTGAACTGATGCCTTGCCTGCCAAAAGAGGGAATCTTTGCTGTTGATACTATGCTAAAGAAAGGAAATGCACAAAATACAGATGGTGCAATATGGCAATGGCGAGATGACAGGGGTCTCTGGCATCCCTATAACAGGATTGATAGTCGAATAATAGAGGTAGTAATTCCACACATTTGTGTGGTGATGCTTTTCAAATCTGCGTGCGGTTGTATAGGGAATTGAGTGCTTTCTGTCTTTAAAAATACCACTCTTGATCTTTCTGAGTAAGAAACACAAGTTTCCTCAAACATCCTGCTGTAATACTGCACTATTTTGGTATTCAGCCATACCAAATCACTTATTTGCTGTTCTGATTGAATTTCTGTCACTGTGTTTCCTACTGTATTACCCCTCTCCTCACCTTTCATACAGTTTTCTGTTTGTTAGGGGTTTCTTAACTTTAAATTCTTCCTTGCTTTTAGGCAGCTCATCAGGTTGGTGAGGATGAGATAAGCCTGTCTACGCTTGGGCGTGTCTATACTATTGATTTTAACTCTATGCAGCAAATAAATGAGGATACTGGAACAGCTCGTGCCATTCAGCGAAAACCAAATCCTTTAGCCAGTACAAACACTAGTAAGTACAGCTCAGGAAACACCTGGGCTCTCTAGCTATGGCTAATATATGCTGGGTTGTGCAGCTGTTTACTTAACTAATAAATTTCTTATGGCTTCTGTGGAACATCAAACTATTCGGATTTACATGAATGTAGAAAATTTCATAACAAAACTCGTACTGTTGGCATGTGTGCTTTTTAACATGTAAACTCCTCCTGGGACCTGAAAATGTATCAAAGTGGGAGGGAGCTGAGGGTATTCCTGGCTTGGGATTTCTTAAGAATAAAGCTCTTTTATTTAAGGAAGACTCTGTGAGGGCTTCTTACTGTTGTACAGAAATACATAAGGAAGCTGAAGAAAAAAATTAAACTCCTTGAAAGAGGAGGTTTTGTACCTTCTTACTCACTTTGACTTCTGGTTCTTGAATTTTATCTTCTCAATTTGAGAGCTGAATTGAATCGGTTTTAACGAAAGAAAGTAATCATCAGAGCAGAGATGCAAAGGTCTGTCCAGTGATTTGTTGCGCACTTTCTCACAGGTGGACATTCGGAATTGAAGAAGGATGATGCTCGAGCACAATTAATGAAAGAGGACCCAGAACTGGCAAAATCCTTTATCAAAACACTGTTTGGTGTTCTTTATGAAGTATATAGTTCTTCAGCTGGACCTGCTGTTAGACACAAGTGCCTTAGAGCAATTCTTAGGATAATTTATTTTGCTGATGCTGAACTTCTGAAGGATGTGCTGAAAAACCATGCTGTTTCAAGGTGGGTTCTTTAACTGCTGCAAATGAAACTAATTTTGAGCTTACAGCTCAAACTTGTGATTACTTCTTTTGAATCATCTTTTTCAGGGGAAAATGATACTTTAAATGTCTTACTTATTTTCCAAAAACTGAGGCTGCCAGCTCTGCAGGAATTTTTTTGCATCATAGATTTTGCAGTAGTTGCCAATGCTAGACATTCTTACTAGAAATTTAGGTGGCCTCTGGCTGTGTGTACTAGGAGTGTCAAGTACTACCCTTTATTGGTTTTTTTAATTTCTAAAACTTGCCTATGAAAATCTGAGGGCAAGATAACTTTTGAGGTAATACAATGTGAACAATAACGGACACTAATAGAATTCACCTGGTAAGTTTTATTCATGAAACCTCTCCTGCACATTACACATAAATTTGGGGATCTGAGGATGCAACTGGAAAATAAGCCAAATAGTTTTTCAGAGACAGTATAGAGTTCCAGAACACAGTGTTTATAAAAGACTCTCTCTTTTATGCCATGTTAAAATTTGGTAAAAGTGATACAGGTAGGAAGAGAACTGTTTCAGTCCTTTTATTGATAGTTTTTATAAAAACACTATGAAATCTGTTTGCTTTCAGTCGCCAGTGCTGTGTTTGCAAGATAAACTGACTTAATTTAAAAAGAAAAACTCAGCCAAAAAACCACAAAGCTAATTCTAATAAATTATCTGTTTTAGTCATATTGCCTCCATGCTGTCGAGTCAAGACCTTAAGATAGTAGTTGGAGCCCTGCAGATGGCAGAGATTTTAATGCAAAAGTTACCTGACATTTTTAGTGTTTACTTCAGAAGAGAAGGTAAATCATGGTTTCTTTTCTTTTCTCTTCACCTCTTTACATAGCATTTTAAAAACGTGTGTCCGCTTTTCCCAAGCTGTAAAAATTGACTATTGTTCTTGAATAATAAAGGCAGACCTGTGCAAGATGTCCTTGTACTACTAGGGAGGAGCTGGCCCATACTCTGGAGGAAATGAGCTTGTGTTTTCAGAATCTGAAGCAAGTTTGTACAAGCTTACTAGATACTAGTGAACTCACTGAGGCTGAAGATGACTCACTAAAATTACATGGGAAGTCTTAGTAGAGAAAATTGATGAATCTTTGGCAGGAAGTCTTTGTACTAGTCTTTGCACTTGGGGTTTCTTTAGCTACTGTTCATACTGCTCTATTTTTTTTTATTTTTGAACTATGTAGGTTAACTTTTTGAAGAAAAGTTTACTTTTCTTGAGCTGCTTTTAAAGCTTAGTATTGATGGGTGGGGTGAGCAAATACTGCCACAGTCAAAGCAGAGGTTCAAGTAACACTCAGTTCTGCATTTTCAAGCACCCTTGTTCTTGCCACCACATCTCTACCACCCCCTCCTCTCCCCCTTCCCCAGACCAGCCCACCTAACAAAGATCTCTTCTTTCTCAAAGGGGTGATGCACCAAGTGAAAAACTTGGCAGAGTCTGAGGCTTTGCTTACAAGCCCCCCAAAAGTATGCACTAATGGATCAGGAACGCTGGGAACCACTACGACCATAAGTACTGGGACAGCCACTGCTGCCAGCAACGCAGCTGCAGATTTGGGCTCTCCCAGCTTGCAGCACAGCCGGGAGGATTCCTTGGATCTGAGCCCACAGGGGTAAGTGCACTTCTTGAAGAGTAATCTGCCTTCTGGCTTTGGTGTTTTCTTGTGGGGTTTTGGGTTTTTCATACCTTATTTTTTAATAAAATGTCTAGGGTGACATGGGCTGCCCACATTATCATCTGCATTTTGCTGTGATATTTTCCTCTAAAGAACTAAATTGGAGTGGTGTTGAATTTTTCAGTGGGTAGTTTTGATTAATTTTATATTAAATGCTTAAAAGAGGAAAAAAAAGCAGTGACCTTATCGTTAGGTCATAATTATTTAATATAATTTTCTGTTTTGGGATACTGTTCAAGAGCAACAGCTTGTCGGATGTAACTGTTAAGGAAAGTGATTCCTTCAGAGCTATGGGGCATAGCTCTTTCTGCTGGTTCCTTTCTGCTGGAGACTGGAGAAAAAAATAATTTATCCTTAAGTTTTTTTGAAAGGCAATAATTTTGAACACTTGTAGAATTAAAATACAGTGTAGGAATAAATTACTAGTTTGCTCTTATTTTAAAGGTCAAATATGTGTCACTTTAAACAAAAGTCGAAATATGTGAACTTGTGAAGCATTGTGATTGAGTAGAAATGCCACAAATTGTTGAAGAAGTGTTTCTGTGCTTTTGTAGGGGGGGCACGTCGAGTATCCAATGTTGGTTGGTGTTTGTTTAGTAGAGATTTGTGGAATTTTTTTTTCATTTCAAGTGTAGTCACATAGATGGACGAGCAAATGGTTACACAAATTAAAGCATGAAAATTATGAGAAAGCTCTGTTTAGTGTCACATCTGGCTGTATTTGGCTGCTCGTAATAGTTTTGCTGGCTGTCATCTTTCTTTCTGGATGGATGGAGTTAGTGAATGTTCTTGTTAGGAGGTGGAACCTGTTCTTTAATTCTCAAGGAAGTAGTTGGCAGATGCATCTTAAACTGAGGGAGGGGTGTGTGCATGGGTATATATTTGTGGGTGGAAATAAGTAACTTAATTTTTAAATTTATATAGACGGCTGAGTGATGTTCTAAAGAGAAAAAGACTGCCAAAACGAGGGCCAAGGAGACCAAAATACTCCCCTCCAAGAGATGATGACAAAGTAGACAATCAAGGTAAATCTGAATGTATGATACTTTTACCTCTTTTTAAAGTAAGCTTATAAACTGCAGAAAGAGCTAGCTGTGATAAACCTCTTGATTCTCTTAATTTTTGTCTTTACTTCCTCCAGCTAAAAGCCCTACAACTACGCAGTCTCCTAAATCATCTTTCTTGGCAAGTTTAAATCCTAAAACATGGGGAAGATTAAGCACACAGTCCAACAGTAATAATATTGAACCAGCACGAACAGCAGGAGTAAGTGGTCTTGCAAGGGCTGCTTCCAAGGATACCATTTCCAATAACAGGTACACACACACAAAAAAATCACAGTACTTGTAACATGATGTTGACTATGATCAGGTGATTAGGTAGCAGCTACAAAGAAGTTGGAGCTTAACCACAGTTAAAAAATTTCTGGGAAAAGAGTCAAGAAATTAAAGTAGAGAAAATAACATCTGAATAGTTTAAAGTTGCGTGGTGGGGAAAAATTGGAGAACTGAGAAAAACAGTGCCAGAAGTGATCTGTAGAGAAAAGTACTTGATGGTGTTGGAATAAAAGCAAAGGGTTTTCTGTGACTGCTGTTTAACTTGGAGAAAATTATACTCAGGCTGTATTTACTTGTAATATTGGTGTATGCAGATGGTAAGTGTGGCTAAATGCCTTTTGTGTGCTTCTTTACAGAGAAAAAATTAAGGGCTGGATTAAGGAGCAAGCCCATAAATTTGTAGAACATTACTTTAGTTCTGAAAACATGGATGGAAGCAATCCTGCACTAAATGTATTACAGAGACTTTGCACTGCAACTGAACAACTCAACCTCCAGGTTAGAAGTGGCAAACTTACTCAGAGTGGGGGGGCAGTCATTTCTTGCCTTATGAATCATTATGACTTGGAGTAATTTTTTAGAATGAGTGTGTATGCTCTGACACACACCAGTTATGATAAAAGACCAGTCCTAGCAATGTGTCATTTGCATAGCATTTCAAATTCAAGAGTTCTGCAGTTAAGTGTCAGGGATCAACTTTGTTCTTAAAGAACAATACCATTTGTAGTAAGAAGTTTGAGACTGGGGGGAGAAGGAGAGGGAAGCAGCATTTTGTTAAAATGATAGAACAAACACAGATTGGGGTAAATGTGGTAGCATGCCAAGAACTTCAGCCTTGCTTTTCAGACAGTTCTTGTCCTTGATAGGTGGTCCAAACATGTAACTTCTAAACCAGCACAAGAGCTGAGCTGTGTTCTGTGCTTTGATCTGAGCAATCATTAAAATACAAAACTTCCCCACCTCCTCTCTCCTACACCCATGTCATGTAAAACATACAGCAATCTGAGTTGTTAGGGTTTTATTAGTGGTTTTTTTTTTTCCCCCAAACAGAAAGCACCCCTGCTTCGAGCTTATCTTTACCTTGCATAAGACAGAAATGGGACCTTGTATTTCAAAGTAGAGAAAATGTAGATATTGCCGGTAATGTCTCCCCTTGAACAGAGACATGCTTATGCTCAGATTATTTGCCCTGTGTTGGTGCTTGTATTGAGTTACTCTACTTTCCTTTTCTCTCCCCCACCCTTTAGAGCTGTTCCATATAGTAGAAAGAAAGCTAGGATTTCTTAAGCCTGTAATACCTGGGTAGTAAAACACTCTTCAAATTTTTCAGGTGGATGGTGGAACAGAGTGCCTTGTAGAAATCCGTAGCATTGTCTCGGAATCTGACGTCTCCTCATTTGAAATCCAGCATAGTGGGTTTGTTAAACAACTGCTGCTCTATTTGACATCTAAAAGTGAAAAAGATGCTGTTAGCAGGGATATCAGATTGAAAAGATTTCTTCATGTATTTTTTTCTTCTCCAGTAAGTTTTCTTGTTTATTTTTTTGGCATTCTTAGTTGTCTTTCTCTCAAATTTTCTTTCTCAAAAAACCATCTGAGAGGTTCTGTGTTGACCTTATCTTAAAGGTGGAATACAGACAGAATGTTTTGTTTATGTCTAAGTTGTATAACACTGCAACTTTCACATTGTTCAGTGTCTTTGTAGGTCATGAACTTTTTTGAACAACCTGTAATTACAGAAAGTTCCACACAGCAGTGGAAACAATACCAAAATGGCCAGCCGTCTGAGTCTTGAACAACTTAAAAGTTGTTTCTGTCTTTTAAGAAGTTGATATTAAAATAATTTGGGTAGTAATATTATCACTTAGGACTAAATACTGCAAAAAAACTAGTGTTCTGTTTCTAAAGGAAGAAATTTGAAGTGGAAGAGAGGAAAGCAGATAACTAAAATTTCCAAAAAGCTCAGTGTTCATGGTTAAGGGTGAATACTTAAAATCTGTTGGGCTATTCAGTTGAAACCAGGAGAGAAGAGTACATTCTTTGAAACAGGTCTTTCATAAACTTGTGTCCTTTACTCATCCTGATACTGCTGCTACTTTCAGTGAGAGCAGGGATTCTTATTTTATGGTATAAATTGTTTAGGATGTTTTCATTCAAGCAGGTAACTAAAGACTGGGCTATATTTCAGCTTCCTGGAGAAGAGCCCCTTGGAAGATTAGAGCCATTAGAAAACGCACCTTTGTTGGCATTAGTCCATAAAATGAACAACTGCCTCAGTCAGATGGAACAGTTTCCTGTTAAAGTGCATGACTTCCCTAGTGGAAATGGAACAGGGAGCAGGTAAGGGTTAATGCTCAGGTAACAGTTTTGTTGGAAGCTTTTGTTTTCTGAAACTTGTTTCAAACAACACTAAAAGGACAAGTACAAGTAGAAGTACAATGACAAGAGGAGGTAATGGAAACTTCTGACCCTGTTAAAGACAAAAACAATGACACAGTTGTTTTTTTTCAGTCAGTTGAAGATGGAATATTTTACTAAATGTTTCCTTACCATCTTGAAACTTGTCTCACTTAAATTGGGGGTGATAGATAAACTTTAAATGCAGTCTCTAAATTTACCCTTTAAAAATCCAAATGTCTTCCTTGTCCCCATGTAACAGACACTGGAAAGAAGCAATCTGTTGCTTGGACACTGATGTTTTTTAGCAGAGTAATTAAATTGTAGAGAGCGTATTATAGTGCTCAATATTCATTATTCATCTAGGTTCTGTTCTCTAGGATGATAGTGGATTAAGTGATAAGTCTTGTCAATAGAGTTTAAAATAGCTGTAGGCCTACCCTGAGTCTTAAGATACAGAATAAATTTTGAATCCAGCTTGGTAGTTGTGTTTTAAGTAACAAATCTGAGAGAATAAAGACCTGTTTCCACAATTTATTTTCTATACTTCAGTAAATCAACATTAGTTTTTATTTATTATGTAACAGTGAATTTGTTTCAGTACAGTTGTGGATAAGTTTTGAAAGTATTTTTTGATGCTGGCTAAAAGCTCAGCATGAGAGGAGAAACATTGAAAATGAATTTTTGAAAACTCTTCTCTAAAGTCAGAAATGCCAAAGGTCTTCTATGTCTCAGGTAGTAAGGTAGTGTGAAGAGGTTTTTTTTCATTAATGGCCGCACAACATCCATTTAATTTGATGTATTGGAGCCTCACACTATAGCATTAATCTAACTAACATTAAAATTCAGTACTTGTTTTTTGTGAAGCTTAAAATCAGTGGGAATTAATGCAGTACACAGATTTCTTACTAGAAGAAATTAGTGTCTCTATACTGGCTTTTGCAAATAATATGTGCTCTGTAATCTCAGAATGCTTCCTTGTGTATATTATATTTGTAAAAAGTGGGATAACTACCAAAATTAAAAAGCTGCTAATCATAGAAGCAAAATCCTGCTGTTCTTTTTGATAGAAAATGAAACACAGGAAGTCAGAGTGCTGTAGCATTGTTTGACTGCAAGTTTTACTGTGGATTATGTCAGCGAGGATTTTGAAGCATTAAGTTTTGGTAGTCTTTTACTAGCACCTGGAAATAGAAGCAGCCCAAGATAAGAGGCTTGTTGTATAAAACCAGCTTGCTTGAGTATTGATAGTTTGAGGTGGAATGTATGTAAAAACTTTTCCTGTCAAGAAAAAAGACAGAGGAGCTTTCAGTTTTTCTCTTTGGGTCCTTACTGAAAAAAATCAGTTGAAATGAATAGTTGCATTTTCCATGCCCGTTTCTGATCCTTGTTGCACTGCACATAAGCACAGCTCTAAATCTCCTGTGCCATCAGCCGACCACTGAACTACTTCAGATTTCAGAGATGGTCAGTATAGGCCATATTGTAATGCAACCTCAGGCTGGGCTTTCTCTGAATTCATGTAGCTTCCAGGTTTTGTTCAACTTGGATTCTGGTGTTCTTTTAGAAGAAAACTTTTTATCCAAACCATATTAGCTTATTTTTAGAGAAATAGTCTGACAAATAATACTCTGAAGAATTAAAATTGTAAATGCATGTATAAGCCTATTTTGCTGCATTTTTAATGCAATTATGGTTATTAGATTCTTTGTGTAGCAACTTTTTTCACAAATTATTTTGAGTTTTTCTCTTAACAGAGGATCCCAAGCTTTAAAATTCTTCAATACACATCAATTAAAATGCCAACTGCAAAGACATCCAGACTGTGCTAATGTGAAACAGTGGAAAGGTGGACCTGTGAAGATTGATCCTCTGGCTTTGGTACAAGCCATTGAAAGATACCTTGTAGTTAGAGGTATTTATTTATTACACAGTCACTTGCATTTTCCTTTCTGGAATAGTTCTGCTGTCAGTGTAGAGTCTGTAAAAACCTGTGAGGATTATGCTGAAGAAAAGCAGAAGTTTGTATGGCAATACCTTGCTCACAAGGGAGGATATTAAAGCTGTAGAGAATCTTCATTTTCTGGGACAATCTGTTTCCTGTGGTAAACAGTTCAGTCAAAATACTAACAGAAGTATTACTGCTTTACTGTCACACTGGCTGTAGCTTGGCAGTTTTGATGCCAGGTGTTGATACTGAAATTTGTTCTAGCAGTTCTGAATCTTACTGTTTTTAACTGATACATTTTGGAACTGTTTAAAAAGTTTTAGAAGTTGTAACAGTCAGAGTGCCAAAGCATTATTATCTTTTCATGAAAAAAAGCAAATGAGGATATCTTTTCTCTTGCCTCAGGCTATGGAAGAGTTAGAGAAGATGATGAAGATAGTGATGATGATGGGTCAGATGAAGAAATAGATGAATCTTTGGTAAGCTTTTGCTCTGGGAGTATGGGGAGTGCAGTGTGGGTAGGGCCTTAAAGAAAAGCTATGCAACAAGTTTCTTAACTTGTATGGTTTTTTGTTTGTTTGTTTGTTTGTTTGTTTTTGCAGGCTGCTCAATTCTTAAATTCAGGGAATGTGAGACACAGATTGCAGTTTTACATTGGAGATCACTTGCTGCCATACAATATGACTGTGTACCAAGCAGTCAGGCAGTACAGTTTACAGGCTGAGGAAGAGAGGGAGTCTACAGATGATGAAAGCAACCCACTGGGAAGAGCTGGGATTTGGACAAAAACGCACACTATTTGGTAAGTTGCCTAGAGAAATCCAGGAGTAACTTCTGCAGTTTACTAAATATATATACATCAAGAAATTTGGAATATAGCTGTCTGTCTTTTTTTATCTCTTTGAAAAATGTGGAGCTTTGAATTTCCTGATGTGCTTGAGATACTTAAGAATTCATTGCTAGCTCCTGATGTTCTCTCTAGCTCCTGAGTAAAGCTGGTGAGCAAGAAATGGGGAATTTTAAATGACATCTGCTAGATGGGGAGGAACTGTTCTTAGTGTTAGATAACTAACCACAAACAGTAGAGAATGTGCAGTATACAAGTAATAGTCAACTTCATACTAATTTTCCCATTTGATTGCTGTGAAAATGAATGTATTCTGTGGCCATACTTTGCAAGAAACATTGACACATGACTATGCTGAACATCTTAATGTTCAGCAGTCTCTTTCTTTTGAACATATAAATATGCTAAAGAACAAAGCAAACAAATAAAACCCCATTAAACAGTAACCAAAAATTCCAAAACCTAACCTAACCCTAGCTCTAACCTCAGTCACCTTGGGGTTTTGTTTATACATTCACCTTCTCTCCTCCTAGTTCACGGAGCCCAAGGGTCCCTGTTTTTTTCTCCCTGATGAAATACTTTGCTTCAGAGGCTGGATCATATCCCAGTGCAGTGTTCTTGTCTTTCTGCTTTTAACTGTCATGTAAATAAAGTTCTGGAAATCTAAGAACTAACTTTAAAAAGTGCTTTTGTTTCCCTGTAAGCTAGCATTTCAAAACACATTTTTAACTTTTGTTTACTTTTTAGGTACAAACCTGTGCGAGAGGATGAAGATGGTAGTAAGGACTGTGTTGGGGGTAAAAGGGGAAGAGCACAAACTGCTCCCACAAAAACTTCCCCTAGAAATTCTAAAAAACATGATGAATTGTGGCATGGTGAGTGTGGTGCCTTGCTATATGTTAAATGTCCTCTCAGTCCTTTCAGAACTTTCACAATGTTTACTGCCACTATACTGTTTCTTTTAAAGCAGGCATAGTATAAAAAATAGTATTTTAAGCATGTATTTTTAGCTGTATATTAAAACTAAAAGTAATATATTTACTGAGTTGTTTACCTGAACTGTTGCAGTTAAGTGAATGCCATGACTAATACTGCCTAGGCTCCTAATAATTAAATGTTGGGAAAAATTCTAATTGAATTGTTTTGCTAAGATGTTGTTTTTTCCTGCTAGATGGTGTATGCCCTTCGGTGTTAAATCCTCTGGAAATTTACCTCATATCTACTCCACCTGAAAATATAACATTTGAAGATCCCTCATTAGATGTTATTCTTCTTTTGAGAGTTTTACATGCTATCAGTCGATACTGGTATTACTTGTATGATGTGAGTAGAGCACTTTTTAAATCACTTTGTTACTTGGTTCAGGACAGAATCATCTGTAACATTTTAAATAACCTTTCCCCCCTCTCCACTGCCCCTCAAGAAGACAGAATAATGCAAATACTGCCATCTTCCCCTACATGTTTGTCTAACTTCTGAGAAGATGAAGGCTGTAAATTCTTAGTCATATTTTCTTTATGTTTTGACCACAATATCCATGCTTTGTCCTTCTTTAAGTTCAAAGACCATCATTATTCCTGAAAAGGATATTGATAGTAAACATCTACTGAGTCCTTCTTTCATGTCTGAGTCTGAGTGAACAAAATGGCAGTGAAAGTTTTTTTACTTTCCATGCTAAGCAAAAGAAGCATTAAAAATCTTTTTTAACAAAGACTTGCTATTTCTTTCAATATTTCTCTAACTAGAAATACACTGCTTTTGTTTAACACAGAATGCAGTCTGCAAGGAGATAATTCCAACCTCAGAGTTTATCAACAGTAAACTGACAGCAAAAGCAAACAGGCAGCTTCAGGATCCTTTGGTAATTATGACAGGAAACATCCCGACTTGGCTGACAGAACTTGGAAAAACATGGTATGAGAGATTTGCTGTGTAGTGTCTCTAATTCCAGTTAAGTAGGAATCCTGGCTGGGCAGCACAGTGCACCATCCTTGCAGGACTCCTGAGAGTGCAAAATGTAGTCACAGCAGTCTTGCCAAGTTACATAGTGGCATGGATGTTTACACCTACATTGCATAGTTTAAATCACATTCTGAGAGGTAGACTATGTGCAGAGTTTGGGCCATTTCTTACAGGAATTGCTGAGCAATTGGGAGGTTTTTCCACTGAAATTTTGATTATTTAGGTGATAGTTTTTCTCCTGTTAAACTGCTTAATAGCATTCTTAACCATATTTAGCTTCACACATTCAGTATGATACAAAGGAAGATACGTTCATAAACAATACTGATAAAAGAATCTAAATAATTTTTATGATGCTATATACATAGTACTTTGTAGTATCTTGATACAGAGTACAAGCTGTAAAGTTCTTTCTCTTGAAAGAATGAGAAATTAGAGTTGACATTCTTGGGTTTTCCAAGCGTGTCAATTGCAGCAAAATTGTTGATGACTGTGGAAATACATACTCAGAAACTCTTTGGCTTTTCATTTTAAAAATAGCATCTTTAACTTACTTCATAAATGTTCCAGATAAGATGATGAGCACGAATGTATATTTTTAAACATCTGTAGCATTATTTGTTCAATAAAACTGCCTTTCCACTTAATGCCAATGGAGGACCAAACTGTTAAAATACACATGCCTTTGAGAATAGTGGAAGTGATAAATTAAAAACAAGGAGTTTCTCTGGTAGTCTTTCACAGATTATTTAAAGTATTTTTTGCAAATGGTGGAAGGTAAAATAGTGTTGCTGCTCTAGGCAGGTTCTCATGGCTTTCTGCTGGCAAATATGGGAGCTTGAGCTTAAATCTTTGATCTGTTGGATTTATTAATTGTAGAACAGTAGTGAACAAGGAATTTTATCTTCTGATGTAAACTTCGCGCAGGCAAGGCATTGAAGTATTTTGAGTTACTTTTCAAGAGGAGTCAAAAGTTTCTGGAATTTTTTTGTCTCCTTCATATATTGCATTTCTCAAAACTCTTGCTCCTAAGCATTGTAACTAAAACTAAAGTGTGCTTTGTAGGGCTTCCTTTGGAGGCTGCTTTCACCAGAGAGTCTAATAAAACACTCATTTTGGACAAACTACGTTTCTGTTGTGTTTTAAACCAAATGCTAGTCTGAGATGCTGCTTGGAACACAGCTGACTAATCTAATGCTCTTCACAGCCCATTTTTCTTTCCGTTTGATACCCGCCAAATGCTGTTTTATGTAACGGCCTTTGATCGCGATCGAGCCATGCAAAGGCTACTGGACACTAATCCAGAAATCAATCAGTCGGATTCTCAGGATAGCAGAGTGGCACCACGGCTGGACAGGAAAAAAGTAAGTACATCATCTTTAAAATGGAATGAAGGATTTCTTTATTTTTGTATTGTCTTTAAGAATATCATTGTGAGCAAGGCTTATTTGTAGAACTTGATGTTTTGGTGGTATAGAGAAGGGGAGGTGGGTTTGTTCCTGCAGTCCCCCAGCAGAAGGCAGAGTGTCTTCTCTGTGCCAGCCACATGAGGGCAGGAGGGGCACTCTGACATAATTCCTGTAACTCAACTCCAGCAGTGAACACAGAGTTTTGGACAGCATTAGTGATATTTCCACATACTGGCTTGTAGGCCCCTTTTTTGCTTGATTCTCAGAAGAATTCAAATAACAAGATTTAGGTCCTTAATAAACAAAATACTGTCCTTGTATTTGGGGAAGGTAAATCACCTGTCACAACATACGAAAAGCAAGCTGTGACTGTGTTAAATCTGAGGGAGTCTTGATGTCCGTCTTGAATCTGGAGATACATTATCTTAAAATAATATATGCTATGTATGCTATATGATTTTGAATACCTGTGGGGAAAAGCAGCAGGAGATATGAGAATCAAGTTCAAAAAGAATATAGCTGCCCACATGTAGGAATCTCAGTGCTGTTGGGGTTTTTTTTTGGGTTTCAGCATCTGTACTCTATTTTCTTATCTACATATTCGTTTGAGGTATTTAATATCACATGACAATACTTTGCTGTATCGTAGTCCTATTGCCGTATTTTTGGCAAGAATAGTACTCTTATTTATACTGATGTAAATGTAAGGCATTGTTTCTTCATTTTATATTGAACACATTCTTTCTAAACGATTTTCATATAGAAGCAAGAATTATTATATCAAAGCATAAGCTTACAAATTGTTGAACTGAACTGTGGAACTATTGGCATAGGGTGGAAAAATGTGCGTAGCTGATTTTTTACCTGTTGTAACTGCATTGGGAGCTGGAACTTAAAGCCATCATTTCACTACATAAAACTTCTCTAATGTGCAGCGCACTGTGAACAGAGATGAGCTGTTGAAACAGGCAGAATCTGTGATGCAGGATCTAGGCAGTTCAAGAGCTATGTTGGAAATCCAGTATGAGAATGAAGTAAGTAATATCACTGCAGTCTAATTTAACCCCATTTTACTGAAGATTAATACGAAATAGCTATAGCTTTCCTAAAATGGCTTGGTCAGACCCTTTGTCTTTCACATTGCTGGTGCTAAAGAATTTTATCCTTTAATTATCCCTAATCCACTTGGTTGTGATTTTTAATTGCTAGGAGAAGCTCTTTCTGATCTAAATTTCATAATCAATTGTAGTCAGCAGAGCTCATTTTTTTTCTAACTCTTAAGCAAACAGCTGTGTATGTTTCCTCTGTGTATGAGCATTAGGTGGTTAATACTTTTACTCCACTGTTACTTCCTCTGGTATGTGGTCTTTCCAGATTGCCTCTGTCATGTTGTTAATGTTCCTGTAGTTAGGTTCCCTAGATGCTTTTTGCCATGCAAAAAGTCTTTTTTTATAGCAAATAATGTATAGTATTTCTCAGACTAAGTAAAGATTTTTATATTCAAACTGACCTAATGGACTTACCTATCTCATTCCTCCTCCTCTCCCCTCACCCTCCATCCCCTGAAGGTTGGCACAGGCCTAGGCCCTACACTAGAGTTCTATGCACTTGTATCTCAGGAACTACAGAGAGCAGACTTAGGCCTTTGGAGGGGAGAAGAAGTGACTTTAGCCAATCCAAAAGGTAATTGCTCTACTACCTAATCTATAAATATTGATTAATATTGAATTGATTCTAAGTTGACTTCAGTTATATAAAGAGCACCTCAGTTTGTGGTCAGATAATGTGCCTGATGATAGTGTGTGAATCTGTGTGGGTTTTGTTGGGGTTTTTGTGTGTGTTTGGTTGTTTTTTTTTTTTAATAAGAAGCTTAGGTTAAGCTTATCTGAATGCCACTTGCATCTTGAAAGAATAGTAGAGTAAATACTGAACTCTTTTCCTTCTTTCTTCCTCAACAGGAAGCCAGGAAGGTACCAAGTACATTCATAACCTTCAAGGCCTTTTTGCACTTCCTTTTGGTAGAACAGCCAAGCCAGCTCACATTGCAAAAGTTAAAATGAAGTTCCGCTTTCTGGGAAAACTAATGGCCAAGGCAATCATGGACTTCAGACTGGTGAGAATGAAATAGAAAATCTATTCTGAAGGGGTCACATAAAAACACTAGTTCTGACTGTTGAGGGATAAAAGCATTAAGAGTTAAATGGTATTACTTTCAGCTCCAGAAGTAGGTGCAGTCTGAGGCAGGGCAGGGAGGGGGACGAGCATGCAGTGAAGCTTTGTGGGGGAAAAGGGTAATACATGTTGAAGATCTTTACAGGGGCTTTTGAGACCATGGAGTAGAAGGGAAAAGCTGCCATTATCTACTATGTGTTGCAGTCTTTCTAGTCTTCTTTCAAGAATGTTTTGGGCTCATTGTTAATTCCATTGGCTGATTGCTTTAATGTATATGCACTGGGCAGTCACTTGGGTTTTTTCATTGTAAATTGCTGAGGCAAAAACACTCGGACATGGTGTTTTTGGTGCGTGCCAGAACTATGAGATAGTATTGTAGATCTGGTGAAGAGATGAAGTAGTAAAATCTTTACTTTTGGAAGACAGTTCAATACTAAACAGTTCAGTGCTTTGGTTTCCAGGTGGACCTTCCTCTTGGACTTCCTTTTTATAAGTGGATGCTACGACAGGAAACTTCCTTGACATCGCATGACTTGTTCAGTATTGATCCAGTAGTAGCCAAATCAATATATCACCTTGAAGATATTGTAAGACAAAAGAAAAGACTTGAACAGGATAAAACTCAGGTGGGACAATAACCCTAAGAATGGAAGAGTGCATCTTTACATGTTTGGATTTTATGAAATAGCTTTAATTCAGAACACATATTACAGGGCTTGAAACTGATTGTTATAGTGATAATTACTTTGTTCTCACACAGAGTAGTTTTAATGTTATTAGATCAGTGGCTAATAATTATAACAGTCTTTCTGTAAAGTCTAGTATGAGAAATTTATTATGGGATTCTTCTGTGTGATTAAACACAGTCCTAGAAATGTCGAAAACTGCCAGATGTTTGCCTAACTTCTCTTTTGGTTCACTTTAAAAAGACTAACCAACTTAAATATCAGAGGAAAAAATCTATCCTTGCTTCTTGAACAGTCAGAAGTTTGGCTTTTTTACTAGTTGATTTAATCAAAATTTCATATTTTCATAGAAGTGCCTTTTATGTAGATTTTTTTTCCACTGCAGAGCTGTATGCAGAACTGAGGTAAACTGTCATCATGCATAAGCATACAGGTTTTTTCAGACATACATTAGTTTTTCAAGGATATCTACTCTTAGCTGAAAATACCACAGTTCACTCTGGCACTAGTGGTAAAAGGTCTTTGGCACACATGCTTTTCCTAGCATCCAATGTTAACAGATGGCAGGAAGTAATAACCTAATTTATATTCTTAATACATCTGTCTGGTTTGTTGTGAAAAGTGTGAAGTAGTGAAAGTATTGCAAGTTTCTGGGTCTTTGTTCCTCTTTACCTCGTTGTCTCACTCTCTCTCCTTGGTCATGGCTTTTAATTTCCCAAGAATTTGAAAAACCTGAGACCTGGTGGATGAAAGCTGAAAAATGTCAGTATGCATGCCACATATGAATGCTCTTAACTGTTCTGAGGAAAAAACAGCCTCTGAGCTGTAGCATATTTCATATGTATTTTTCTTGTAGTAGTATTTTCTAGGTAGTTTGTCTTATGGCATGTTAAGTAATTCCAAAACTGCTAGAGAAAAGTGTACTCCTGTGATCTTTCCAGTTTATCCATTAAGCTTGTTTATCTGGTTTCTCTTGGTTTACTGTTATGTATGAAAACTCCAGAAGGAGAGCAAGGAGAGCTGCAACAGTTTTAATGGTCATGCTCTTACAGAAATGTCTGATTAGGCAAAGCTGCTTAAGAAGTCATAACTTTTGGATAAGTTTATTTGAATTAATTGTTCTCATTGGTTTTCACTTCCAATTTTTTAGACCAAAGAAAGTCTACAGTATGCATTGGAGGCTCTGACTATGAATGGCTGCTCAGTGGAAGACCTAGGGCTGGACTTCACACTTCCTGGGTTTCCCAATATAGAGCTGAAAAAAGGGGGAAAAGATACACCGGTCACTATCCACAATTTAGAGGAGTATCTCAGAGTATGTAAAAGCAAACCTATGACTAAAATTCTTTTTTCTTGCTCCCAGGTAGTTTGTTTCCATATATATTTCAGTTCGTTCTCATAAACTAGGCATGACAGTAATTTTCCTACTTAAGACTTCTCTTCTATACTAGTTTATTACTACAGTAAAACTGTTAGAATCTAATTGCACCTGACTTGAAAATTGTATAGTACAAGAAGTCTGGTTTATATGTAATGAAGTCATCAGAAGTTTGGCTTTTTGGAGAAAAAGTATCTTAAGTGGATTCATTGTAAGTGGTTATGATAATTCATTTTTTAGGAATGGTGATTTAGCCAATTATTTAGCAATAGTGATTGAGCATCCAAGTGGCCTTTGAACTGCTGTAATAGTAGTGTAATTTTTTTGGGCTCAGTCTTACAAAAGCATCAGCAGTTGTGAATCAAAAAAAAAAGCATTATTTTTTTGTCCAAAAAGCCAAAACCAAACCGACAAAAATCCCAAGGAAAACTGAACAGTCACCAAAGAACACCAAACAAGTGAAAAAACCCTAAACCCTAAAATGAATAAATAAGGAAAAGATAAAAAAATATTGCCAGAAGGAATTGACAGTACCACCTGTGTATTGATTCATTCCTATGGCAAAAGGGACACAAAAACAGAAGGTTGATATTGCTGAACAAAGGTAGGAAGCTGTTTCTGTTAAAGGAAGTGATAAAGGGAGTTGGTTAAAAACAGCCTGGAAAAGAGATGAGGCAAGACAGGAAGAATGCAATATTATCACTGTAAGCTGTGAGTGGGATGGAGGGGGAGGATCACTGTATTCCAGTTACTAAATAATGCGTTTCCTGACAGGTTAGGGCACTGCTAGTTTCACTCAGAGGACTGTTAAGTTTTGAAGCACTGGTAAGAAACAGATCTGAAGTTTGGGTAGAAACAATTCAATAAGGATCATGTAAATTCCTGCCTATCAGCTGACAAGTGTTGCAAAGCTGTTCTGTAATCCTTACAAGTGAATATTGAGCAGTTTCTATTTACCTTATAGTTCCAAACTGTTATCTATCCACTTTTCTCATGCGTTTGTTAAAAGCAAATTCTTCTAGTCAAGGATCACTTACAGAATTAAACATATTTGGATTTAAAGCTCTTTGCGGACCTAACAGAGGAGCAATACAAACTTCCACAGCTCATTAGAAACAGAATTTGCAGTCTCCATTTAAGGAGTAATGTTGCACTCAAGCTTTCCAGACTGGTTTCCATAGTTTACAGTCTTTTTTTATTTTCTTCCTTCCCTAAGTAACTTGTATCAGATATTTGATACACTGAGAAAGGCTTACAGATGGCTCAAATGTCCTGTAGTTGTCCTGCTGCAGGCTTCTGTCTTTGTAAAGGAAAAGAAGATTACAACAGAAAGCTTTCTCTCCTACTAAAAACTTCTGGAACTTTTATTTTCTTAAAGAATCTTTGTGCACTTTTTCCTATCTTTTTCTTTATAGCTTTATAGACTCTATATGAAAGAAATAGAAAGTATTTCAGACGGCAAATTAGTGTGCTTTCCATCACAAGTATGATTAATTGCCTTTTAGAAACAAAATATTTAATTGATCAGCTGGCCTGTATAGCATCCTGTGGGTCAGCTGCCCTGCTCTTGAACATTTCGTTTTCATGCAGGATTAACATGCAAAGTAGTTTATAAAGCTGGAATATCCTAATATTGCTTTTTATGCCTCTGCTGCCATCATGTCACTCTTCCTTCTACCTCCCTCTTTTCCCCCCCAAGGACAGTTCCCACAGGTGCTGCCTTTATCAGAAAGTAGAACTGCTTCAATTACCAGTATAGTGAAATACTTTATTCTTTATCATTTTTTCTGTCTTTTTTTTCTTCTTCTCCCCTGTATTATAAAGAGGCCACCTTGCTTGTTCTAAATTTGTGAACAAAAAGTTTCAGTAGTGTAGATTTTTGTCTAGCAATTTGATCTTCTCTTTGAATCTGCAAGAATACAGTGAAGCTTAATTATGCCACATGCTCTTGATCATAAAAGCTAATCACAATTTTAGGTGAGCTGCTCACCTAAAATCACAATTTTAGGTGAGCTGCTGTTAGAATAGCCACAGACTATTCTTTGTTGTAGAAGAGATTTTGTGCTGCTGGTGCTTGCTGCCTTCCTCTTCAGTATTAAAACTGGTTTGTGGAAGTAGTGCAGTGTATCTCACATGAAATTCAATGCCTTACTCTTCTATCACAAAACTTACCAGCAGATCCTAATGAGCTTTTGTATCTCGAGAGCTTTCTGAACCAGTAACTCTTCAGTTATTGGGATAGGGTTACGTACTTGCTTCAGGACTCCAGCAGGATCTATGAACTTTTTAATCCCATTCAGATGGATCCATGGAGGACTTTAATCACAACTAGTGATTTTAACACAACTAGTAGTTCTGTGTTGACAACACAACTTTTTCAACCAGCCTTTGTTTCCTGCTGGGGTTGAGGATATCCAGGGCAAGTGTAATCAGCAATGGCACTGACTGACAACAGAATCTGAACTTGGCCTGCAATGTATGTAAAATACCCATATTTAGTGGAGAAATACTGGCTGCAGGAGATTTATTTAAAAGAACTCTGGTCTCATTTGTGTCATATGCCCTTCCTCCCCGCCACTGTTGTTTCAATATGTGCTGTCCACTTTGTCCACTTTGTAATGTCCACATTACTTTAATGTTGAGAGGGTAACTACAGATATAAAACCAAAACAAAACAGAAAAATTATGCTCAAAAGGCCTAGATTAGTGTCTTACTGTCTTTTACATTACCATTCTTAACCATATTCCAGTAACTTGAAGTTACTGCATTTGTTCCTATGTATTATTAAAATATTAAGCTACTTAATATATCAAACAGGCTAGAATTGCTTTTTTTAAACTTAATATTAGAATAGGGACCCATATATTTCCATGGGGGAAATTAAGATAATATTGCCAAATGATGCCCTATGGATTTCTGCTTCAGGTGCTGCATTTTAAGAGGTGTAGAGAGAGAAAACCTAGGTAAGGCTTCTAAAGATAACAAATGTTCAGATTTACTTTAAATTATTCAGTTAAATGGTTCAGTTTAACCAGCTGTTCTGAGTTCTGTTTGTTTTGTTAACAACAAAGGCAAATAAGTTGTTTAAATTCTGCAAAAGTTCATGTTAAGGGTAATGTAAATTATGAATTAAGACAGAATGAGGCAATGCTGTAGAGCAGCTCTGTGAATCAATGTGCACCCTGTGGTAACTCCAGTGAGCATATGGCTGGGCTGCTGGAGTTTGGCTTCTGCAGTTGTACTTCTTTGTGCAGTAGTGATCACTGCATGCTTCTTGTGTTCAAATTGCTTTTTTCATTTTTGTTTTTTTCTTTCCCTGCAGTTGGTTATATTCTGGGCACTAAATGAAGGTGTTGCCAGACAGTTTGACTCTTTCAGAGATGGATTTGAGTCGGTGTTCCCCCTTAGTCATCTTCAGTACTTCTATCCTGAGGAGGTTGGTGAAAGTGTTTTTACTGCTGCTTTTATAACCTTTATCTGCATGTATGGGCAGGCTTAACCTGGGTGCAGGGCATTTGTGACAGTCTGATGACATTGCATTTCTGATGCCATTTAGTAAAACTGAGTGTCCCTGAAATTCCACACTTAACTCTTAAAAGATTTCTCTGTTCAGTAGTCACTTATGTAATGCTTTTATGAACAGCTCCATTTTCTTTAATTTGTGTGTATCCAGCTTTTCTGAGAAGTGCTTTAATTTATGTATCATACTTCATTTCTCTATGGAGTATGGGTACCCTAATTCCTTGTATGGCAGTACCTCTGAATAGCTGGAGATAGTTGTGGATGCTGCCTGGATCTTCTACTAGAACAATAAAACAAGTAGCTCTTTAGCAAAGCTTCAGACAGTAAGAAGAGATTCAGATGAAGGGGTAAAGAATAAAGATAGTTGGTCTTGCTTTATTCTCACCACCACCCTATCAATTTCCTTGTAAAATTATCAACATTCTTAAATGGACTGAATTGAGTCACAATTATGGTTCTCTGGACAAGAAGAGAGAATGTTTTATTCTTCTTTGAGGGAGTCTGTTTGAAGACTGTACTTTGAGGGGTTTACCTTTATAAACTCAGACCTGACTTAATGAACAAACATTAAAGCACACTTTGGAACAATGTGTTAGCCAAGCCTTTGTGGTATTCCTGTGTTCCTGGTACTTCTTTGCAAGGCAAAGAGGAACATTTACTCCTTGTTGTTTAATTTACAGTTGGAGCAGCTCTTGTGTGGCAGCAAGACAGACACTTGGGATGCAAAGACTTTGATGGAATGTTGCAGGCCTGATCACGGTTATACGCATGACAGGTAATACCTTGTTGGTCTTGTTAAACAAAAAAGTAAAACAGTAGGAAATACTTTCTTGAAATAATCTTCATACATAGTTACTCAAGCTAAAGGAATTACATGACATAGATTTGAAAATGTTCATACTGTAATGAATATTAATCTGATGCAATTGTTTTAACTATAAACACAATAATATTCTCTTGGTTCTTTTCCCTCCTCAGTCGAGCAGTGAAGTATCTCTTTGAAATTCTCAGTAGTTTTGATAGTGAGCAGCAAAGACTGTTTCTTCAGTTTGTGACAGGCAGCCCCAGACTGCCTGTAGGAGGTAGGTTTTCCTTATTGCTTATTGCTGTGCATGAAATCGCTGTTATTGATGTATTTCTGAATAAAATGTTTACTTCAGTATAGGAAGAAATTCTTAACTTAGGTGTTTGAGAGGTTCATACTGGTTTCCCATTTCTGATTTCAGAAGTGACTGGGCAGACATCAGGAATAATTCTCATAACCTTTGTGTTAATCTCATGACATGTCCTACAGTTGACTCTCCAGGTTTAAATTGTTGCCAGAAAATCTGTCAGAGGGCAACAGAGAGTTCAAAATCTTAATATAACTGAAAGCTCCTAATACTGTATTTTTTGGCTAGAGGTGCGTTAAATTATGGCAACAATACGATGCGTTGTAACCTGAAAACAGTAGTCTCCTTTCTAGAAAGGAGACATACTTAGGATAGTATTAATCTTATTTAATTTCTCCTCCTTTTGAATCTCAGCATTTAGGCATGAGACAGTGCAGTAAACAGAAATTTGCTGTCTTCGCTAGGGACTATTGTAGAATACATGTTTCACTATATTCTCAGCTGAGTGCTTTGCAGGTCAAAACAGAACTCATCCATCTGTTCCAATATTTACATTCTTTGGGATTTGGGGAAAGACTTGATTATTATCTTTTTCTAAGTATATTTTGGGAGCTCTTCTATGGAGACGTGGTGCAGACACAATTGAGTTAGGAGTATAGAAACAATAGCTGGAGTAGGAATAATTAGGTACTAGAGTCATAGTTGATGCCTGTTAAAAAATGTGCATGAAGCCAACAAACTTAAAAATATTGGTTGGAATAGAATTTTTACACATACAGAACACAATTAAAAGGAGATTGATACAGCTTATTCCTTAATCTTGTAATGCGAATCTCCAGGCAGAATATTAGATATTTTTAGCTTGTTATGCAGCTTTATAAAGCTATGTTCTGAACTCCTAAAGGTGTCCAGGAAGTCAGTTGTGCAGTGTGTGCTTCTGCCACTGGGCATGTCTGCTGTCAGCTGTGGGTGTTCAGGAGGAGCAGCCTTATTCTGAGTGTCTTTTCTCATTACTAGGTTTTCGAAGTTTGAATCCTCCCTTGACGATTGTACGGAAGACATTTGAGTCCACAGAGAATCCCGATGATTTCTTACCCTCAGTAATGACTTGTGTGAACTATCTCAAATTGCCGGACTATTCAACTATTGAGATAATGCGTGAAAAACTCTTGATAGCTGCAAGAGAAGGGCAGCAGTCATTCCATCTTTCCTGATCACAATGAAAAATGCAATGTCTGCCTGTTACAGCAAAAGAGAAACTCATGATTCTTTTCTAAATATATCACCTGAGTCAAGGAAACGTGTTACGCCTTCTTGTTGTAGAAAAACGGCTTGCAGATTATAAGCAAAGACACTTGGTTGATATTCATTAAAAGCCCCTATGGACTTAAAGTGATCAGGCCCTAAAAGTTGTTGTGACAAGGTTTCTTTAGCAAGTTCTTGTTTAAATTATCATTTATTTGATGAGTGAAGTTTTTAACTTGCTTTGCTGTGTGAAATTTAAAAAGGGATGTTTTTCCAGGCTGGAACAATAAATGTCGCTGTGCAGTTTAATACTGGGCTGTGTGTATCCATCTAGCTAAGTCTGAAGTTTTTTCTCCAAAGACAACTTTTGTACATAAGTACAGAAATTAAAATACACCATGTATTTGACAAATCTAGTTTAGTAGACTAGTTCTGTGTACCCTCACCTGCCTCTAATTTTACCCATCCTCATGTATTGTCTGATGTGCAATTCACTTGGTTCTTTTTGTGTGCAACATTCAACAATTGTTATGTTTTGGTTAGCATGGGCGTTTAACTGCTCCATGCCTCTTTCTCTGATTAAGATAATTTAAATTTTACTGAAATCAAATATATATTGTCAATATAATTCAGCCTTTGTAACTAGGTAGAACCTTTCTTATAGCATAGTTTTACTGTAGTGGTAGGATATAATGGCGACAGTTACCAGAGTGCTCCAGAGCTGTTTACACAGTGATTCAGGCAGCAAAAGCCTCCTTCGGGAGGCAAGGAAGAATTACTTCTTTCATGTAGTTGAAGTCCAACAGCTTGGGCTGGCCAGCCTGTATTGTGGTAAGGCCCAGAGCATTTCGAATTGATGTAAAGTTTTTTAAAAGACAAATTAGTCGTTTCATTCCCTGTTTGAGTAAACAGTTTTCCTGTTATTGATCTAAGTTCCTGGCTAATTTTGTAGTTTTTTTCTTTTTTTTTTTTTTTTCTTCTTCCCCCCCAGTGCTAGCTTGGAACAAGCAGTTCAGCCTTTGTCTTTTGACACAGATAAAGCACCTGTAAGCAATGCTCTGTCCAACTGTTTTATGTGCTGATTTCTCAAATCTGCAATAATTTACTTCATCAGGTTAATGTTTTTACCTGAATATAAATAAAAAAGTTTGCTTCACCTTTTTGTTCATAGTTTTGTACTGTATGCCTAAAGTTCAATTGTGTAAATTACTGTAATGTAAGTAAATCATCCTAAATCTACTTGGCTAACAACCTGCAACTTGTGGATGATTTACTACTAAAACAAGACCTTTTAAGACCTCCAACTTTGAGGGAAATTTTTTCCTTTCTATGCGTTCAAAAAACGGGCAAAAATATTCCTGAGATGTACCTGCTACATAGGTAATCTTTATGAAAATGTGATAGTTAATTATTTTTATTCAACTTTGAGAAATCAAAATTCCTTTCAGTGCTTAGAAATTGTTAAATTCTGGCTAATCAGGCTAGTTATTTCCCCTAAACTAACAAGTTTTCTTTTATCCAGCTGAAGATCTCGTACTTCCAGAACATGTAACGGACATTCTTCTGGTGAACATTCACAGAATTACCTGTGCTTGCTCAGACCAGTGCCACTGAAATGTAATACAGACCTGTCATGAGCATGAGTAGAATGTGAAATCCTTGCACAAAGAACCTGATAACTGAACAGTTTTTTATTACCGTATTAAACCCGACCGAAGGCGCTTCACCCTGTACATACAATAATGGTAGCGCGCAGTGCGGCATAGTTTCCATCCAACTTCAAGGCAGTGTTTAAACTATGGACTGGTGTTTAAATTGTTCTGATAACTTGATCAAACTGAGCACAAACAAGTGTTTATAGTGTGTGGATAGCAATTTGTTCATTTTTTAAGGTTCTATATTTTAAAAAAAACTGACTTGTGTAAAAAAAAAGAAAAAAGCTAATATTTTGTATTAAAATATCATGTGTATTGATACTTTTTTTACCCATGTTGTCTCCCTCTAGAATCTGGCTTTCATTGACTTGGAAATTTTGAGGAGCTTTCAGATTTGCTAGTGTAACTGTTTGTGTAACTGTTTCAGTGGGAAAATAAGTTGGTGCCTGTGAAAAAAGGAAGGAAAAAACAAGTACCTGTGGTGATGTGTTCTGGCTGTCAATTTGAGTGCAGACTGAGGTTTTAGTTTGCCTGAAAAGTGAATGAAACCCTTTTGGGTGACACTTCTTTTTTCCTACCAAGGGCAGCTTTTAGCATATTAGAAGAGCAGTCTGGCTTAAAAGGTAAAGATAGTAAATTACAATAATAAACTGAAAAGTCACATTTTGCATGACTGCAGTACTGTCCTGCAAACAAATATATATATGTAAGAGTAGTTCAGAATGAGTGGAGGGGTGGTACAAGATCTTAAAGTTTTCTCCTTTTCAGAAATTTTGGATTCAAAGAAAAGCTCAATAAAAATTAATCCATGGGTGTATGTAGTCATTGTAGTACTGCACTGTTTTGTATACCTTTATAAGGTATAATAAAAGGTGCAATCAGAAGTCTTATCTTTTAAAATGGATGCTTTTTTCAGATGGAAAGTTCAGCTGTTTTTAGGTCACACCACCACTTACTGTTTTGGGTGAGTTTCACGTCCTTCTGTGTTAACAGGAGCAGAAAAAAAATAATTAAGGGCCATACAGGTACTGATAGCTCCTACTGAACTTGTGCAGTATTTTTTTGTTATTGTTAGATGTTGGCTTTTTACCAAAATCTCTTGTTTAGGGAACACTTTAGCATCCCATCTGACATGAATTAGTCACGGTTCTTCTTCGTGTTCTCTAGGAAGGTGCACAAGAATTAATTCCCATCATGTGTGAAGTCCCCTATGCTCACTGCCAAACTTAATCAGGTACTCCAATTTCCATATGCAGACTGCTTGCATAATTGAATTGTCCAGATTCTTCCTTCTTTCCCCTCAACCTGTGTTTTATTTTGTTCTATCTCATTTCCCTTACTGAGCTGATGAGAAGGTGCCTAAGGGCAGGGACTGGTGAAATTCTAGGTGCCTGTAACACTTGTACTCTCTCTTCTGGCCCCTGAAGGAGGTAGGCCTGTCATCTGGGCCCTGGCCCCCCTGTCTTCACATGAGTAGTGCCAGTTCCCATGCTGTGAGCAGCCTGTACCTGACATGAGAGAGAATGCCATGGTTTCAATATGAATGCGCCTCCCCCAAGCCAGAAGTTTGCTATAGCTAAAGCTGTTGGCAGAATGGAGAAAAATGAAAAGCCTTGCTGAAGTGGATTCTGGAAATGCTGAAATTTGAAGGGGAGGTATAATCTGCTGATAGGTGAGCCTTTTCAGGGCTTGCCCTGGCTTTCTCCTCCTTTCCTTTCCTGGTCTCTTGATTGCTCAAACTGGAAAGCATCTGTGCTATGTGACCTCTTCCCGTGATCCTGCCGGAACTTCCCACCCTGTATTCCCAGCGTGCCATATCTCTCCCACTGCGTTGTGTTTTTAGGAGCTTTTCTCGGGTGAGTGCAGGTGGTTGCCCCAAGAGTAGGAGTGGTCACCCCAGCCCAGTGCAGCAGCACAAGCTGCACAGGCAGTGCTTGATCAGAGCCTTGGTGCCTTTTGGTATAGCAGATGGGGAACATTCCATCCTTTGCTGCCTGTGACTGACAGCAAATGGCTGAAGGAATGACTGATGCCTCTAGAGGAATGCCATGTTCTTGTCTCCTGGTACTGGAATGTGCCTGTATTGATCAGGTATGAAGCTGCTCTGGGGGCAGGGGGAGGAACAGATCCTGGGTCTCTTCCTTTCTTGTGTGCAGCTGGGGACTAGTGACATCTTGGGCTGTAAGCAGAACTAAGTGGAGGGAGAATAGTTAAGACACATCCAGTATTTTCAAGGCGCTAGATTGAAGTTCCTGATAGCTCTGGATCTAGTTTGGCAGCAGCTTCTGGAAATCTGGTTCAAAGAGAAAAAAAGAGGAGAGCAAAATGCTACAAGAAGACACCAATTCAAAAACCCAAACTACTCTAAAGGGTGTAAAAAGCTGATGTGAAAGCCCCTCTCCCACCCATCCTTCACAAAGGGGGGAGGAACTCCCAAGTCCTGTGATATTTCCCCACAGGGAGAACACTGAGCAGTTCAAGCTGGAAGCAGTAAGTTGGGGTGGAGCAGCACGTGTTCTGTGCCTTTGGTCTTGTCTGCCTCTGTCCTTGTTCCCTTCCTGCCCCTCACTTTAGGATTATGATTGCTAAACCCCTATAAAAGACAGAAGTAGATAAGCCTGGGAGAGAATGTGGGACAGCAACCACCCTGCCCTTCTCTTCTGGAAGTTGGAGGTTTCCCTTTGCGAAATGTAACTTTACACACTGAAAGCCAAGGCAAGTTCTTGCTCTGAAAATAGATGTAATGCAGTTTTCTCATCTCAACAGCTATTTCCCAAATATTTTACTCTTCCTTTAGCTGCTGTTCAAGGTGTTCTAGGCTAAATATAGGCCTGGTCTGACTGCAGCTTGGCTGTTCTTGGGACTTCTTGCATGCAGAAGTCTCTTTGACAGGCAGGGTGATGCAAGCACTGATCCAGAAATAGTTAGCCAGTTTAAGAGGTGGCATTTTATTTCCCAGCCTCATCTTCCAGCCCTTTTTACAGATTATTGCCTCAATGTATCAAAACTGTCAAGACATTGGCTAAACAGTGAAAATTTGCTAGCTGATTACTTTTTCCCCCACAATGTTTCCCATAGTCTGTACTATGCTTTCCAGAAAAAAAAAACAAAAAACCTTTATGCCTTCACTTTGTAGCTTGACATGCTTAATTTACTGGAAGTACTGATGTTACGAACCATTCAGAAAGGTTTCCCAGAGTTTTGATATTTCTTGATAAAGGACCAGCTCTTGTTCTGGGGCACTAAAACTATAAATGCTATTTGAAAGGGGAAAAGTCATTTTAAAACTTAATCAAGCAGCAAAATTATTCTATTTTTAGTAACACTGGGTTCTAAGAGTGGTAATTTCCAATTTATGCCCAGCACTACTGGACCAGAAGTGGGAGGGAAAGGGAGAAACTGGCTAGAGAGCAACTCTGCTGGAAAGGCTGAGCCCTGGTCAGCGTTGTGCCCTGGCAGCCAGGGAAGGCAGCAGCATCACACACTGTAGTGATGGGAGCAGCTGGTGAATCAAGGGAAGGGATTATTTCCTTTGCTTCATATTCCCAGAGGAGAGATTTTGCAGTCCCTGTGGGTTTTTTAAGACCCAACAGGATATTTGTTTTACTAAAACATACCACAATTCTAAAATGAGCTCTCTTTAGAATTTAAAGTCAGAGCACTATGACAGCATCAAACTAAATTGATACGCATCTTACCCTTGCACTGTTTGTGCTACATCAGCCCCATCAATTTACATAAATTCAATGGGAGAAATTTATATGCAGAGAGGTTTTCTAAATTTTCTGATAAAGTAAGTGGGAAACACAAGGGTCTTAGTTTCAGCTGCAGATTATGGGTAATGTCCACATCAGAGCACTCCTTTTCAACTGGCTGAAAATTACAGGCCTTAATTTATTTCTACTTTTCAAAATTGTTTAGATTCTCAAAACTTTTTCTGGTTTCTTCTTCTGTTTTTAATATTGAATGAATTGGCACTTATCTGTGATGAGAAACTGTTATGACTCCATGTTCATCTCTGCCCCAGCAAGCACCTGGTCATTTCCAATTTCTTCTGGAGTAAGTAGCTAACATGATTTGACAGCACTCATGCCGTAATTGCATATAGAGAATTTTCTAGAAAGAGCAGTTTTCACAGATATTAGCAAAAAATAGCATCCTGAAAATGGAAAGAGGAATTAGGAATGTGAAATGGACAAGATAGGAAAACGTTTTACTTCTGTCCTGTTATGTGGAGTTTGAAAAATAACTACTGATAGGTGAGTGACCAGCAGTGCTGTGGATGTCCATGGAGAGGCTCAAGACATTTATGGTCATGTTATATCACTCACCTCCTGCTTTACTGTGTTAGTGCAAAAGTTTAGTGATACAGACCTGCAAAATACATTTTCTACCAAAAGCTCACTGTGCAGGTTACAGATTGATTAAGCCTTGGTCCTAAGAAATGTATGGGCAAAGGAGCAGAGTAAGATGCTGTTTAGGATCCTATGTCCAATGTTGAGACCCTTGTACATTCCACCTGTCAGTAAAGTTTGATACCATTGAAAGCTGTTGGCAGGTTTCAACAGGAGGCCTGATTTTTGAATTGGTATAGATCCTGCTTGTCTATGACAGGATAAACAGAAAAAGATATATCAAGAACTTACCAATTAATTCAAATCAAGTAGGATTTCATTTTGTGTATCAGTTATTTGGTGGGAGGCATTTATGGATCCACCAAGCAATCTTTGTTAATGAAGTTTCATAGAAAAACATTTGTCTGAAGAACAGCAGTGAAAAAGCAGAGATGGGAGTTAAAGCTGTACAGACAGCACATCATAGGAGGAACACAGTGCCTCGTGCCCTACCAAAGGTGACCCTGTAACTCAACAGCCCCTGCTCTGCCCTAGCAGCACTGATCTCTTACACACCTCTTCCAAAAGTAAGAGCAGAAGTGATGGACAAGTTGCATTAGGTAGGCAGTCGAAGCTTTACAGCTCCTGAATTGTGGAAGCACTGTTAGAATAGAGCCAGAGGCTGTGCAATACCAGCTGTATATTGTAGAGCTGTATGTCACTTTTATCTTCTCGTCTCTTTTTTTTTTTTTTTGCTACATACATTATATGTTACAATTACTGTCCTCCCTCTTGCTTTCCACTTTTTCTTCTCTCATAGTTTATTTTTCAGTAGTCTTGCACTAAAACACATTCAACTGCTTCCTTCATAATGATAATTTAAAGGTTTTATCCTTCTGTGCTGAAGCCGACTATTTCTGACCAAATTGCAATCCTGATATAATAGCACTGATGTCCAGATGTTTCATATCTGTTAAGTCCAAAATAAGGCTTTTATTCATTCCAAGAGATTTACTTTTTCTGGGTTTGGTTTTTTTTTTTTTTTTTTTTATACCCCCTCCCCCCCTTTCCCCCTCCTTTCAANTTTTTTTTTTTTTTTTTTAGATACACCCTCCCTCCCTGTCTCCCTCACTTCAAAAATAGATCCTTGCATCCACACTGTATCTGAATGCACTGATGCTTTGTGCAGGTCCTCTCCTATCCACACACATCATTCAGTGGTTGTATCAGATCCTGTAACTGGCATTTTTGTTTTTCTTTTTTTTTGCTACTAAAGACAACGATGTTTATTCCCATTCAGGGGACAGATACACAGCCTGCAGCTTTGCCTGTGTTAATCGTCTGTTCTCTCCATGTATATTTCTTAGCTCCTTGTCCTCCACCACATTAAAGTTCTTGTCGTCCAGTGCTCCAAGAAGGAACTGTTTTTCCCTCTCCTGTTCTTCACCTCACACTTGAATGTATTCTCATGGTTGCCTCAGACAATTAAAAAATTTTAAGTAGCTTCTTTGTCATAATATTTGCCCCAGAAATGATCATGATAAATGAAAACTGCTGTGGATGCTTGTGGTTTGTTGTGATGGTTGATATTATCTCATTATGCTCTTCATGATGGGTTGTTTTTCTGTAGTGCCTGACTTTGCCTCCTCTTGTGCTTCAATAGTAAGAAAAAGTGGAGAGGTCTTTTTGTCCTTTCTATGCACAGCATCAACTTAGAACGTGCTTATGAGAAGAGTGTCTCAGAACTGTTACCCAATCTGGAAATGGAAGCAAAAAATTAACAGCTGCTAGAGATTTACTTTTTAATCTTATGTGAGAAAATAAATTAAAATATTAAATTTAATCACAATAATTTTAGATTTTAAATAATTCTCAAATGGTATTAGGCAATTTCAGTTAATTAGTTGTCAATATCTGCACTTATCAAAGATGATATGGCTTTTTCTGTTATTTCTTTTAGGAGGTCTACCTATTTGAGAAAATGCATCTCTTTCACATCTGAATTAATGTGAAGATTAGAATATTATATAATAATGTCTTTTACAGTTCATGCTATTATCATAGAGTTTTAGAAGGTGTTAAGAAATCTAGACTATATTTTCTTTGTATTACACCATATCAGCAAATCAGCTTTCCAAAGGGTGAATCTGCACCTCTCATTCAATTTTTGTAGCAAAATTAATCTCAGTTCAATCTAATCTTCTTACTTGGCCAGGGCCACTTAGGGAATTTACTGAAAAGTTCAGGTTAAGCACTCCTTCACAGAGCTTGCCTCATTTTTCATTTGTTGGAGCTTTGTTTAAGTGCCTGTGTTTCCCCTGCAGAGGCTCAGGGATTAGGTGCTCTCCATTTGCTGACAGGATGGACACAGTGTGGGGATGTGCTGTGCTGCTGCTTTTCTTGTTTTCCAGAAAGACTGAGCTACAGCACCTCTGCATGGAGCTGAAGCTGTTAGATGGATGACACAGACAATCTCTGCAATATGCAAATTTTTTTTTTTTTTCCTGGTAATAAGAAATACTTAATATCTTGCTCTTCAGTAAACTTGCAAATATCAGTGACTCTGTTCCTTCGGTTTTTATACGTGTACTTTTTTTTAAGAATTGATGACTGGTGAGGAAAGGAGCAATTTTAAAATGATCCCGACACTGTCTTCAGCAAAATCAACCAGCTATCCTCCCAAAATCCAAAGCCTCATTTCTAGAGCTCCACCTAATTCAGAATTGCCTGATAGAGTTCACCTGTAACTCCTGCCCACACCAGAAGTCCTAGATGTTGACAGAACCTGGTATGTATTTTTGAGATAGCACGCCAAGTTTTTATGACTTAGATTTCTCATTACTTAAGCAAAAATAGGGATTTCAATCTGTGTACCTCTGCTGTGGAGAATCCTGTGAGCATATTCTTTGAGGTTAATAGACACACAAACACTTTAAATAAAAAAAGCAAAAAGTGGTAAAGCTGAATGCGGAACGTAGATGAATGATTCTGCATTTGATTATTGACTTGATAAACTGTGTAAGAGCATCAACTTTATAGCCACTTACAAAATAAGCAAGAAGATATTAAGAAAAAATAGACAATGTGCTGTTGCTCTGTTTTTGTACTAGACAGTGGGATGGGATTAATAGTTGTCACTGCTGTATTAATACAGAAATGTCTGAGGTGTAGCCACAGAGATGAAAGTGAGCTATTTATTGGTTTCAGTATTGTAGATTTCTATAATTTTGTAGTAATTTCAGAAACATAAAATATTCACATACAATTTATTAACCCAGAACTAAAATTAAAGGAAGTAATTCCATCCATTAGTGTGCTATATAGTGTCCGCCAGCCTGAAAAAGCCCCCCAGGTTGGAATATTAAATTCACTCTCTAGGGGTTTTGATTTGAGGTTTGATAAATCCTCCATCACTTTCTGGCTGATGATGTAAAAGAATTAATGATTTTAGTACTAAGGCACAGATCAAGAATCTTTATATTTTGTGTTCCACACTGGCATTTCTTTCTGAAGATTTTTACAGTATATGGAAAAGCCCATGTAATTTTTGGCCTATTCCCTCTAAAAGCTTTACAGGCCCACATGAGCTAAACATTCAACCTGTTTCCTCAGAAAACAGTAACTGTTAGTGGGAGATAACTGCATGTGCAGTGGTTACACAAGGAGAAATGGTGAAGATTCAACTTTTACTGCCATGCTATGTCCATGCAAAATATAGCACATTAGTCTTAATAGTGACCACAAAATGTTCAGCTCATCTAAAAGCATGTTAAAAACAGCTTAGTCTTAATGTAGAATCACCCACAAAGTAAAAATGCTATGTTAATTATTTTAGTAGCATGTAGTGCCTTAATCTATGAGGAAAAAAAGTAAAATTAGATCTGGTGACTGAAAACTAGAATAATTTTGATTAAAACTATGTTTCCTGAGAAAAATATACCTTGGTCGTCTTCACTTGTTGTCTTCAAATAAAGACTGGATACTGTAATTTATGCATATTTCTAGTCTGAATATAAAATAAATGAGAGGTTCTTTATGTGGGAGGCCTCATGAAAACTGGCCCAGAACTGTCTTACAACATTACCATTTTGTTTTGAAAAGGTTTTAAGAAACAGTGGATAGAGTTTCTAACAGGCTGTCCTTAACTTTGACTGTGACCTGTGTGGAATGCAAGCACACATCCACTGCCTCTGCAAGCACCACTGATACCTTGCATCTGTCAAGTCTACTTTTCCCTAAATTTGGGTTGATGTTAAGACCATGTCGTGCACAGTGGGCCTCTTTTTCATGACAATGAAGTCATATTGGCTTCATTGTTTTCCCATAAACATATAATATTTATTCTTAATGTTTACAGAAATTAGAGCCTGGTTGTTTTCTCTAGCAAGGTTCAGCATTGTGTAAACCAGTAGTTCACAGCTTCAGGATGAGTTTTGTACTCACCACAGCCTCTCTGTAGCTGTTAGGCAAGAATCCAGCTTGTTGGTTAAGTCTTGAAATTGTTTAGGATCTGAAGCTTGAGCTGCAAAATTGGGGTGAACCACTTCCTCACCTCAGGAGAGGGGTGAGGAGGTGGTGAGTCATGATCAGCACTCAGTTAACTGGGACCCAGAACATCCAGCCTTTAAATGAGTCAAGACATTTTATGGCTGCACATTTATTAAAGTAGGTGCATGCACCACTAAATAAGAGCAAGTGCCAGGTGCTGCTCCTGGGTCAGGGCAAATGCTGGTAGCAGTCCAGGGATGAAGGGATTGAGAGCAGCCCTGCAGAGAAGGACTCAGGGTGCTGGTGTGTGAGAGGCTGGACACGACCCAGCCATGGCACTCACAGCCAAGAGAGCCAAACGTGTCCTGGGCTGCACCCAGAGCCCCCTGGGCAGCAGGGCAGGGAGGGGGTTCTGCCCCTCTGCTCTGCTCTGCTGAGACCCACCTGGAGCACTGCATCCAGCTCTGGGCTCCCAGCACTGGGAGGACAGGCACCTGATGGAGCAAGGCTTCTGTTACAAGGAAAGGCTGAGACAATTTGCTTTGTTCAACCTGAAGAGAGGAAGCTTTGGTGTGACCTAATTGTGGTATTCCAGTACCTGAAGGGAGCCCAGAAGAAAGGTGGAGAAGGATTTTTGACAAAGACATGTACAGTCAGGAAAAGGGGCAATGGATTCAAACTGAAAGAGAGTAGGTTTAGATAAGATACTAGGCAGAAATTCTTCTCTATGATGGTGGTGAGGCACAGAAACAGGTTTTCCAGAGAAGCTGTGCCTGTCCCATCCCCAGAAGTGTTCAAGGCCAGGCTGGATGGAGCTCTGGTCTAGGGAAAGGGGTCCCTGCCCATGGCAGGGGTTGGGACTAAAGGATCTGACCTTCCAATCACACCATATTGTGATTCTGTGATCTCTTTTTGAAATAAATGCTAAAGGAGAGAATGAAACTGAAAAGACAAGCCCAGACTGAGCCATAGCCTACTAATTATAAAGTAATGTAAAAGAACAGATAGCAAAAAAGTGATATTTTATTGTGAGTTTCAACTCTAGTGAGGTTGATATTAATAAATTGAAAGACTTCAAATGAATACTGAAAAAGGTTTGAAAGAATAATTGCATGAAAGAAATTTATATGTATTTATACATATATAAATTCTGTTTTATATTTTTTTAAGGAAATTTTGTGCTGAAATTAAAGCAACAAAAACAATTCTATATTTGGGGTATTTTTTACTGCTAGCTGCCCCTTGAGAATCTCAGGTACTGTTCTTTTGTGTCTACCAATCAAACTCAAAGCATCATCTTTTTGTTTACTGCTCAGGAAGAATAATAAAAGAAGCATTAAGCCTTAAAACCTATGAGTAAATTATCTTATGGGTTGGGGTTTTTTTTTGAGAGGGGAACAAAGAGGTAGGATCTATTGGCATTTTCTTTTTCTTTTTCCTTTGTACAGCTTCTAAGGTGTAAGGTTTCCAGTCAACCAGAACACAGATGTCACATCCTCTGCCACACACACCTTGAAATTCATAGAAATAAAAAGTCATTTAATTGCTGGATATAAATATAGCTCTTCAGATATCTTGCTTCCTTGAAGTTCTTACAAATACTTCTGATTGCTGCCATATTAAGCACAACACTTGAATTACTGAAACATCTCTATAAATTCTAGGATGAAGATTTAAGGTAATTCTGACATTTATTAATTCTGATCCTGTGCTTTGCACTTACTCTGTTTCTTTAACTAAAATTTACTCTCTATGTCTCTATGAATGATACTTATGAATTATTTTCTTTATCTCTAATGAAGTTGTAGTTACATCAGATCATTATTTGAAAGTCTAGGTCACAGCTTAAGAATAGAGCAGAAGATTGTAAATGGCAAACCCTATACATTCTTAATTTGTTGTATCTACATCATAGGATTTAAAGACCTTGAGCTGTACCTGTGTTATTTGCAACATCTGTTTAGTGAGAGACTTTTTGAACAAGTGAATTCAAGCCTGGTATAAATATGCAGAATTCTATCTGAGGCAGTTTGCTTAGACCAGATCAGTTTTTTCCTATGATAAATTTCTCATTTTATGATGTACAGTAATATTTGCTGTGGTGTCACACAAAATGGTGACAAAAACCACTATGAGAGTATGAAAAACACATCTTGGCTGAAGAGTGCCTGTGTTCAAAGGATGTGTACAGCTTTTTGGTGAAAGGTGTGATAGCCATTGAGAAAATCTCTGTTAACCCTCAGAGAAAGAGCTTTCTTAGATGTCCAAGAGTTGTTCTGTTTGTGAAATATCGATACTATGTATATTTTATCTCATTGTTCTAAAAATAAATAAAACCCACACAGGCTGATAAAAGTTGCTGTGAACCAAGCAAACAGGTGAAGATGTGGGAAATGCTGCCACTTCTCAACTGCCTGCCACTGATAAAACACACGTCATGAATTTTCACAGCACGGTGGCTTTGTGCTCCCTGATAGAAGAGTTTAACTTCTGCTCTATGGATTTTGCCTTAAAGCACAATTTATGATTCCCAAGAATTTATGTTTCCCACAATGAAGAATGTTTTTCCACCTGGGCTGGCAGCTCTTGATATTCCTTGTGTCAACACCTCCCTACTTGCACTGCAGCTCCCCTGCCCAGTTATTAAATAACAACACACACAGTGGCACACAAATCTGCAGGATTATCACCACTTCTTACTGCAAAGTTAGCAAACAAAAAGAAGAAAACATGCAATTTTCAAACAGCTTAATAAAGGGGAACAAGTTAAAATAAATATAAATGCAAGAGCTGGGTAGAAAAGCAGATAAATCCCCACACATTGTCAGGGAGCAAGGTGTGTGCCAGTCTGTGCCAGGAGAGAAGAAAAATAGCAATTATTCAGGAGCACACAGAAATAAAACAGTATTTTCCCCTCACCCAACTACAGCAGTAACTAATGTACTTTAAAAATTCTGTTTCTGTTCAGAGCCTTTAACTATCTTTCTCATATAGTTAAAAACTGCCCTAACAGACCCAGGAAGGGGAGACAAAATAAGTTCCAGTGTGAAACACTTGAACATGTTCTTTCCAAGGTGAGTAGTCTTACTGAATTCTGTGGACTACTTATATGTTTAAATTTGTACTCCAATATTTCGATAAATTGAAGTGTGGGTCATTCAAAGTTAAATTAACAGTTTCTATTCCAGTAAACTCTATGTGGTTAGAAAAAGAAAGTTAAAAACATGCAGCAAACATTTTAAATAAATACATTTAAAGCTTATGAAACACAACATTAAACAGTAATAATTTTTGTGATTCCAGCAATTATTTTCAAGGGGGTTTGGCTTTAATTTTGCCTGCTATTCAGAATGGGATTGGGAGGAAAATGGGCATTTTTTTAAAAATTTGACTTCAGTTGCATAAGTGGGGCCCTTCTGAAATTTCCCAAGTGACATTAAGGTCACAGTCCTTGTGCAATTTGGACTGAAACTCCTGAGATGCTGTAAAGCAGGCACAAGCTGAGGAAGGCATGAGGAAAATGTTAGTTTGTCAATTTGAGCTTGATCCAAAACAAGTAACAAAAGAATCACAGCCCAGACACTGTTCAGAAGAGGCTCAACACAGTAACTTTCCTATATAAATTAACTCCTATGCTAGTAAAGAAAAATGCAAGAAATAATTAGTAGTTTTAAAGAAATTAATCAATATTTAGAAAATAGCTCATTGTTGTCATGGGAGACATTTAAAGCATGTGGCTTTCTTTTAGCAAATAAGAGAGGGTTTTTTGATATAAATATTTAATCAGAACAGATAAAAAAATCTCTGCAAAATCTCCTTCAAGCCACTAGAGGATGAGTACTTCTCCATCAAAATAAATAGTTAAGCTGTAATGTAGCTTATCTAAGCCACACTAATAAGCTATTAGGCTGGTAATACAATTCAAATCCTAGCAAGTGTAAATGAGGGAGACAGCTTGAATCCTTATTGAATACTAAGATTAGTAATTTGTTTATGGAAACCTGACTATAAAATTATTTAAACTATGCACATTGGAACATTAATATGCATAAAAAGAAATAGCATTTCAAAAAATGACAAACTAATTAGGTAAGCTTAATATCTTCTGTTGTAAGGTTAAATATTTCCATATGAAGATCATGTAAACACTGCTTTTATATTCTGTAAAAAGCTAAGAAAACTGTGATGAAGGTATGTACAATCTGACCCGGAGCACTGTGTTATGTCCTGCTTGGTCGGCTGCATTGGTTGACCAGCTTATTTTTAAAGTTGTTATTTTCTGCAAATACCAGGCTACTCCACCAACAGAATTAATTGTCTAATGCAGCTGTCAGTCATGAAGCCATATTTTCCAATGCTTATCTTTACTCCTAAAAGACATCAGATATAGACCAGAATTATCGAACCCTTTGGGGGTACAGGAACAACTGGAAAACAGGGTCACTACATAACTGACTGTTTGGCCATCGCCTTTGTTAGGCAAGATCAGTCAGCAGCTCAACACAATTAGCATGAGCCAGGAGCAGAGCTGGAGCAGAAAGATGGGTCAGGTTCGAGAGGAGAACATTTTTTCAGATTGTCTGGTTTTGATGATTTGTTCTATAAAATTTTTAAAGAACTGGCCAAAGCTTGTTATTAACAAATATCTTCGACAGTCTGTGCAGAAATGTGAAGTCCTATGAGACTGCAAAAGGACAAACCTTATTGAGAAGGAGGACGGAGAGAATTACAGCCCTGCTGCTTTAACAGCAAATCCCAGAGCAACCTGGGATATATACAAGTTATTTCAGAGCACTTGGAAGATATCAGGGAGACAAGTAGCAGCCTCTGTGGACTTATCAAGAACAAATCCTGTCAAATGTAAATGGAGTCGGCATGAGCGGAGCGGTCACTGCAGCGCCCGGGCCGCAGCCGGCGCGGAGGCAGCAGAGGGAGCCGGAGCGGCACCGAACGGCTGCCAGGAGGGGAACCGGGCTGGGGGGATATGGAGGAGCACAGGCAGCCGCGAGGAAGCGGGCTGGGGGGATGGAGGAGCACAGGCAGCCCCGAGGAACTGAGCTGGGGGGATGGAGGAGCACAGACAGCCCCGAGGAACTGGGCTGGGGGGATGGAGGAGCACAGGCAGCCCCGAGGAACCGGGCTGGGGAGATGGAGGAGCACAGGCAGCCCCGAGGAACCGGGCTGGGGAGATGGAGGAGCACAGACAGCCCCGAGGAACTGGGCTGGGGGGATGGAGGAGCACAGACAGCCCCGAGGAACTGGGCTGGGGGGATATGGAGGAGCAGAGACAGGATGCGGGGACAGCATATAGTGGTCAAGCTGCTTGAGATCCTGACGAATTTTCAGTTCAGTCAGCATCACCAGTTACTTGTGCTCGTGATACAGCTTTTGGCCATATGTCACGTGTGAAAGTTAATGAAAATTGTAGCCAGGAATCCTCCTGTACTCTGTGATAGGGAGGTGAGAAGTCATTAGTTACAAGCAATTCAAATATTTCACTTTTGCAGAAGCAAATGAATAGAAGGCCAAAGAACAGGGGTTATCTTACTGCTCTCTGTTAGCTGATTTACAGATCTCGTACAGTTCTAGTAAGAGGTAGTGGAAAAATCCCCAGAAGACTGCTAAAATAATAATCGATTTTTAAAAATCAGCCGTAGGTACCCTCACTTGAGAAAACATACAGGTTCTTTGCACTATGAGAAATGATAGGATTAGTGTTTACGCTTTTCATCTCACCCTGCTTCGGTCTCAACAGGACTTTAAAGTAATCATTCAGCGAATTTCACCTGTGAAACAGTAAATAAGCAGCAAACGGTGAGCTGATCTTACGCAGGAGTGTCCCTTCCCGGCCGCCTGCCTACGCCAGGGCAGCGCTCAGTCCCGCCGGGCTCCTCTGCCCGGTCCCCGGCACCGGCCGCGCGGGCAGGAGGCCCGGCAGCCCCGGAGCGCCCCGCGGGCGGTTCAGTAACGCGCTGCTCGCACTTCACGCCAGCGGGCCG
>VZRH01007259.1:1137485-1159273 GCA_013397555.1 Urocynchramus pylzowi | reverse complement strand
CGAGCCGGGAGCCGCGACCCCGGGCGCCTGACGGAGCGGCTTGGGGCTCCGGGCTCGGCCGGGGCCAGGGAGGATGGGGCCGAGCTCAGCCGGTGCCTGCCAGGTTAATGTCAGTACTTCAGCCCCCACCGCCGCCCAGACCTCGCAGGTTATTTAACACTGACTTACTGGAAGGTGAAAAGGATGGTCCTTGGAAGCGGATGCTCTATTGCATTGAATGCTAGTCCTTAAATCGTGTCCCCAGTGATCATTTTCATAGGCTAGGAGTGCTCGCTCCCACGTTTCGGGTGCCTTTTGAATTGATTTTGAATTCTGAAAGATCGGAACGCTCAAAGTAGGCATAATGATCTAAAATACAGAGAAGTAAGCAGTATCTTTCTAATGTGCTTGGTCATATTGAGACCTAATGTAATATAATATTTGAATTTAATTATTGTAACGTGAAATAGTATTTTTTCTTTTTATTTTTTTCCTTTTCTTTTGTCTCTAGCGTTAAGGATCTTTGTTATCATGTTAAGAAATTCACAAACACTCAGTTTTGTCTATCTTCAGATAAGGAAAAACAGGTGCAGGTACACAGAGGTTTGTTTCGTGCATGTGTGTATGCTGGGGTACTTTCTGTGACAGTGGTGTGCAAAAGGCTCTGTGGATTGATGACCATTGCTTTGTCAGTTCTCTCGCTTGTAAGTGCATTTGACATAGAAGCAAATGACTTCAAGTAATTTCAGTCACTGTTTTAGTCTTTATTTTCTTGTTCCTTTGTCGTGTAGTATCTGAACTATACTGCTGAATAGATGAAAGTGATAATACGTTTACTGAAGACTTAATGTGTAGTCGAGTGTTAAGAGTCATTGTAAAGTAGGAGCGCTATGCACAGAGTTCTCTGCTTCCCTTGAAATGCCTCAGCTGGCTCAGTGTGACAATGAAAGTGAAAATATTTACACTAATGAGATTCTGTAAAATCGGAGAGATGAAAGTGGATTAAATAGATTCCTCTTTGGCTATTTTAGATCTTGTCTTAGGAGTTTACTATGTTTCTATCTCAACAAGGAGAGAAAGAGAGCGCTGTGTGTTTGCTTCTGCACGTTGCTGTTAGACTAAAGTGTCTGGGATCGATGACTGAAAGATTAATGACCCTTTTGAAGACCTAGTAAAATGTAACACTTGCTGCCATCACACCTCCTGTGAAGTGTTGTGCCTGGGGATCTGGGTTTAATTGTTTTTCTAATAAAAGACATAGGCAATGTTTTCATAGCAGTTATGCATTCTGTTAACTAATAACAGGAGGCTTATGGTGTTACACATTTTGTTTCTTTTTATAAAACAGTGAGTAATGACCCCTGCCAGGAATGAAGAAATGAGTGCCACTTCTAACTATCACATCAGCAGTAGAAGTGTGGATACCAGGTAGTTCTGGAAAGTTAATATGGTTTTGAAATGTAACTTTAACTGGAGACCAGGCAGGGTTTTTTAAAGACATGGTATAAACACAGTACGTCCATCTTTGAGATTTTGCTCATTTTATCAAAATAGGGAATAAATAAACGTTGTACAAATGCATTACTTCTTGTGTTGCTCTATCATTCACATACCTCAGAGCATAACAGATGCCCTAATAGCTTAAACTTCCACAAAGGAAGGTCATGTTTTCTAATTCAATGACAGTAAATAACCAAAATGATTTAAAAATAAGTGTAAGGATTTTTTTCATGTACAATTACAGGTTATGAGAAAACTATTGGCTAAATCAGGGTATCACTGGGCTATATCTAGATATGGGTTTTTGTCTTAATGCTGCAGTTGTTACTGAACAGTTGGTCTCATAGAGGGAAATGCCAGGAGGGGAAGAAAGAATAGGAATTATTGTCTTTAAATACTCAGATCATGGAAAGTAAGTTTAGATTTTTGGAATTTATGGTGGAGCTGTAGTTCTTTGGAAACTCCAGCTTCCCTAAAAAGATAGAATTACTTTCATGTTGCTTCTTGTAGTGAAGGCAACATTTCAATGATTCTGCTCAGATGTGTCAAGATTTTAGAATGAAGACAAAATGTTCTCAATGTGCCTGTGAGTCAGCTGGGCATGGTGAAGTTGATAATGCAGAAAGATTGCTGAGAATCAAACCTGGAGACTGCACATCAGTTTTACCCCTGAAGATTTTACTGTAACTGGTTTTGATGCATCTGTGGATGCTGGTGCTGGCATGGGAAAAGAATAGAACTGACATCACGTACACATGAGATACTTCTAAAAGTCCAGAGCTTTCCTATCACCAAGGGATGTATTTTACTGGGGCAAGCCAATTCCATGATTTCATGTTATAATTGCTTTAGTAACTCATTATTTATTTAACAACAGAAATTACAGGTCCTTCTAGTACATCCATCCCATTAATTATGCATTTGTATATATCTCACATTATTTATGGTTTGAATGTACTTTGCTTTGCAAACTTCAGGCTTTTTTTATTATGGATTGTCTGCTCCCCCTTTGTGGGACATTGCTCTAATTTACCTCCATTTATTTTCATGGTTCTGAATTTTTTTCCCCACTTCTCTTTACAATACTTCTATTTTGTAAGGGAGACATAGAATTACTGTGTTGAAGTATCTTAAACTTTGGTCTGAGCAAAGAAATCACATGTATTCCCAAGGAAATTGTACAAGAATTACAGTGAATTCAACTGCCTTTTTTCTGTGGGAATTTGAAATTGGCCATTTCTCAGGTTTGCATTGAGAGAATTTGCTGAAATAAACTGAAATGAACAGATACTAAAGTTTCATTAACTTTATAATCCCTAAATTTTTTATTTGTGTTTTACTTTTAAAAACAATCTTTATTTTTAAATTACTAAGGTAATCACTACTCTGTTATGTTTAATAATGTCTAGAATCCAATAAAATAGTTTTTCTTGACCCAGAAAGTTATATATAAAAATTAATTTGTGTTAGTGCCTCATTAAATAATTTTAGAGACATAAGGCACAAAGTAGTTAGGAAATGAAAAACCTCCATGATCAACTTGGTAATTTGCTGTATTATTATTAAAAATACAGAATTGGAACTTAGCTAATTGCATTGAATTGCATGATGTTTATTTGATCCCAGGCTAGTGCTAATTTCATTAAAAGGCTATCACATGAAGAAATATTAAATTATTAATGTATTTTAAAATACTGTCATACATGCTTTGTTTTAGTTGCTTGTCTTTTTAATTTAATTTTTTCTCTTTCTTTTGGTTGCTAATTTTCTCTTGTTCTTTTACTTTGCTGCTTTTTAATATATTTTTAGTTATTATATAGATTGTCAGTAATCAAAACTAGAAAACAAGTACTGTGTAAAGAGTCCAAGCATACTGAAGCAGCACTCTGACTTAGCAGCAGTTCTCTTCTGTCCAGTCCGATTAGTGATGACTGACTGTTCCACTTCTGAGTGTGACGTGCTAGCCACTGGTGCAGTGCATTTTTGAGATAGTGTTCAAGTTACTCTTTTAGTAGCAAAGAGATCTGTTTGATTTTGGGAATGATTTGTTGTGTTTACTCTACTGGTTGTATTTCCACACCTAGAACAGAAAATATTTTTTAGATGTAATTGTGGACATTGTATTTAAAATGGAATTCCAGAAGGATGTAGCCTGAGTTTAAAAAAGTCAAGGAAGGAATTGATACTATAAAAACTGGACAATTGATTACGTTTTAAATTTTGTTCTTATAATTATTTTTAGAAATTTTAAAGTTATTTTTTATTTCCCTCCTGAATTTCTGCCTGATTGTTCTTCATTCCCTCCCTTTTGTTTTGTATCTTTGAATGCCAGATGAATTTATTCTTGTCTTTGATCATAGTATTTGAATGTTTTAGTGCAGGGATTTCAGGATTTTTTTGTCCTTTGACCCCTGCTTTTGTATTTTTATCTTGTGTTGGATTTTTGTTTCTTTTTTCTTTGAATTTTTTTTTTGTCTCAGTAGATTTCTAGTAATGTGTTTAATGCTGAATGCAGAAATCCAGACTTAGCGAACGGCGGCAGGAAGAAGGATTGTTGTTTCTTAGCTCACTGCTCTAATACTTCAGCATGAGCAGTATGGATTTCATTGGCCAGGTTATTTCAGGTTGCACTGGACAGTGCTGTGTAAAAGGACATCCTTTAATCTAACTGCTAAATCACCTTGGTGTCAGTATCCTGATTAATTCCTCACATGATCCTGTTTTCTATTAAGCGCTGACATCCCTTCTGAACGGTCTCTACTCCTTAAATTAATAATGAATTCTCTAATATATTTAAAACGCTATTTTTTCCCATTCTGTACTCATTAATGAAGGGCATATACATAGATTATGTGGTTATTGTGATTCAAATGTTTTGTGACGTGACCACTGTGTTTGTTCTTTTACCTTTAATAGCAGTAACATGTAGAGTTAACAGATGCCCTTGAATTTTCTTCTTTTATTTGGATGTCCTTTAGCTTGAGTTTTGAGATACCACGTTGTTTCCTGCTGACTAGCTCTTCTCATTCTTGCAGTACTTTCAGGATGCAGAATTTAAATATTTGCACTGAGAAGAGGCTGCGAGAACTCAGTTTGTTTTACTTGGAGGCAACAAAGGGGGATCCAAGTGCCCTTCTCAACCACCTGATGGGTGGTCATGGAGAACAGGAGCAAGATTTTTCCCAGATGCAATCATGAAATGAGAGGGGACACACATTATAGTAGGGGAAGTCCCAGAAATCTAAGGAAAAAAAATTCCTTGCAATGATGGTGGTCAAATACTGGAATAGGCATTTAGAACAGTTGTAGGACCTTCATCCTTGGAGATTCTGGGCTTGAGTGGCCAAAACCCCAAGCACTGTGACCTGAGCAGGGCTTGGAGCAGAGAACTCCCTCAGGTTCCTTCTAGTCTAAACCATTCTGTATATACACACCCCTGTATTTTTTTTTCTCCCCATTAGATTTTGCATTTGCCTCTTAGTCTTGTCCTGTTCCTGCCTTCCCTTTGCTGGAAATCGGAATGATTTCCCTGTTGTTATATATGTCTGATTTATATCAAGTTTAAACTGTACCTGGATGCTGACAAACTTCCTGCCATGTAAGCAGGACTCCTAAGATGGCAATGTTACTGTTAGATATCTGAAAAATGAATTCCAGGACACTTGGTTTACATCTCATATAGTCACAAATGACTATATTCACATTCCACAGTCATTGTTGAGGTTTTTTCAATTTACAATTGTCACATGGAACTTAGGGGTGTAATTTGTTTTCTGTGAGTTCTTGTGGTCTGCAAGTGCAGTGCTGTTCAGGCACCTCATGAACTCTGGTCTCCAGGGTTGCAGTGGAGCTGGTGAAGTTCTGCAGTGTGGCAATGTGTCGTTTCAAATAGCACAGAATAAATAAATGTGAAAACTAGTATCTCCACCTGATTTATTTTAGCTGTTAGAACATCTGGTTTCTCTAAGTGTAGTAGAAGTGTATTTGCAGTCAGAAATGTAAGCTTTTAGAATTAGCATCTTGTCTTGAAGCATATAATGCGAAAATATGTAAGAGACTACTCAGCAGTTTCCTAAGCAGTCAATAAAAAATTGGGCTGTGATTTTTGCCATGGGATCTAAACAAATTTATTGTAAATATCTGTAGGATAAAACTGGAATGATGTAATAACTCAAACTGCCTCAGTTATATGAGAAGTTTTTATTTAGGTATCATCTACACGCTGACCTTTGAAATCTTTGTATTGTCTTTTCCAGTATCTCAAAAGGCTCTCTTTAAATTAGTTAAAAATAGTTACTTTTAAAAGCTAGTCAGGTCATTACACATTTTTGTTCTGAAAAATTCCATCATATAAATGAAAGTTTCATGTGTTGCTTTCAATACAATAAATTTTTTATTAATAAAGATTGCAAAAAGCTGGATCAGGTGTAAAGTAACTGAATAATAGTAGAAGATATGCTATACTAAGATGCTTCAGCTTTTCTATGTTGTGTTTTATTACATTTTATACATTTATCTCTTCTGATCTAAGAGAATCAGTTTGCAATCATATCTGCTTAAAAACCATCATTTTTTACTTTCCTTTGAAATAATGTAACTTGATGTTGTCATGTGTATATTGTGTAGCTCTGGAACTCACCTTCAGTGGAGCAGGGTCCCAATTGAAGTGGAGTTGAATGCCTTGGTTCAGTGTTACAGGAGAAGCAGTAATTCCAGTAATTTCAGAAGTGGCATTTAGCAGGATCTCGCTTGATCATGGATGAGGTCATGAGTCTAGAAATCTTAGAAGATGATTAATTAAAATTAAAATTCTGTTTTAATAGGCAGATATGGGTTTGCTGAAAACAGTGTCCGCTTGACTACAAGCATGGGTTTGTTTTTGGTTTTGTAGTTGCTTTTGGCGTTCTCACAGCTCACTCTGTTCTTGTTAAATATCAAACCTCCATTATATTTTGTGTTACATTTGTGTTCCAGTTAATCCCATAGTTTAATTGAGTGGCAAAAATAATTTTGCTAGTTTGCATTTTCTGTCTTTCAATGTATTTGCATCCCCTATTGTATTTTTTTTCCCTTTAAAAAATGAGTTATTCCACTCTTCCCTCTGTGTGAATATAGTGAATATTTTTCTTTTCGCAATGCCCTTTCTGAGCTGAGTAAGTCAGTTAATGAAATTCCTGTTGTTTGTTGGTTAATATAAAAAAAGGTTTTATGCAATGCTAAATTCCATATTTATGTATGCTGAGAGGTTACCTGTTCTCTTGACAACTGCACTGGAGGGAAGGCTTCGATGATATTAATTTTTTTTTTTACTTTTGGTTGATGTGATAAGCTGAGCTCAGCTAACCTGCCTAGTAGTATGGTGATCCCCAAATGAAAGGATCCAAATTTCCAGTGCACCCGCATCAGTTGAAAACACATTTTTTGGCAAAAGTAGGGCTAATTGCATTAAAATTTCTTAGTGGAATTTAAGTCAAAATCTGAATGTAAAAGCAGTTTATTATGTACATTTGACACTGTACAGCACTGTTTATTAAGAGTCTTGGGTTGGCTTGTAAGGAAAAACATAGTTTTATTCAGCTTTTTGGTTCTGTATATCTTACTGGAATAAAGTAAACTCCAAAATAAATGTTCTCTGGAGAGAAAATTTTCATTTGTCAATATGAGTTCACAAACCAGAAATTGTAATTTTATTACGAGAAAAAAGATCTTAAACTGTGATTAATTTATAATTTTCCAACAATTTTGTAACAAAAGAAAGTCACATCAAAATAAACATTTTGAAAGTAATGTTTGCTTGATCAGAAAACTCTTTAATTTTTCCATTGGCTGAGTGTAATCTCTTACAAAGAAGCACTCAGGCACTCAAAAGCTGATTTGTGTGCTGCATATGGAGCCTGTTTGTGTTCAGCAGTACATATCACTGCCCTATATTATTTTTCAAGTTGACCTTGGTTTGCTTTACAATAATACAGGCTGTGACAATTATAATGTATTTTTAGTATTATATTCTGGTATAAACCCTGAAAAAGTAGATGTAAATTCTATAGAAAGGTCTGGAACTGATACACAGTGGCTAGAAATGGGGATATCAGGATTTGGTTCTTGCAATTCTCATTGCCTTGCTGAGTCACACTGGGCAAAAACTCATAGAACCTTCTTACTTCCATTTCTCCTCTGTAAATTCAGTTAATCCTGGGTTTTCTAAAGGTTAATTTGTGAATAAATATGAAGGCTCTAAGACTGCTGAGTGAGAAGTACTTTATAAGGAAGCATAGTATTGAAATGCCAGATTCTGAATTACACATCAGTGATCCTATCAGGATATATTTAAATTCTAATGAAAAAAGCCTTCTTATTAAAGAAAAATAATCAACCACTTGGACTATTTTTATATCTGGCAAATATTCAGTCTAGCAGTTTACAGATTAATTTAGTTTCATAATGTTCTTTCCCACTGGAAACAGGGCAATATATCAATGACCAGTGTTTCAAAGACTTCTGTAGCAAAGGTGTTTGTGAACAAGGTGCTCTTGAATAAGGTAAGAACAGAATTCCAATTGACAGTGAAAGCTGGGTTGTTTTACTGAGATAAGGTCACTGAATGTTAACGATTTTCAGAACTTTGTTGTACTTCATGTATTAGTTGCAACAGCAGCTGTATTGTCAGTCTGAGAAGACTTTGGGGTAGCTGTAGGAACAATAGGTGTAAAGAAAATAACAAGATAGGGTTCCTTTTCTTTCCAACAAGCCTCTCTTTCAGCCCAGGTAGCCCTTATCTGGTCCTTTGTGCTGGATCTAATAAAGCTGAAGCTTGTTGACGACAAGTGTACAAGAAGAGGAATAACTTCACTCAACCATGCCTATTCTGAATAAATAAATAAACTCTGATTCTTTGGGAGGAATATCCATAACTTTTGGTGGGTGTATGTGGTAGAATCTTCACTGAGCCTGAGTGTTCAACACGCAATTTAAAGATGTGCAGATAATGTCACAAGAGAGCAGAATGTTGTTCCCTTCTATGAACAAATAGTGCTTAGTTCCCTGAAATCACGTTGAGGTAAGTTTTTTTACAAGATAGAGAAGGCAGAAATAGAGAGCACTCCAAGAAGATTAGTAGTAGACATGGAAAGATTTGAACTACTTGTTCACTTTTATACAGAGACAAACAGGAAAAGTATGAAGGTAATCTTGTGAAAAGGACAATCCCTTAAAAAACCAGTATCACTGAGACAGTTAAATTCTTTTGGGCATAAGCTATTAATCAAATCATGTGGCTAAGGGATATAAATGGACAATTTTTTGTAATTTTCCCGACTTGGTATGCTGCTGTAATCTCCCTTTGAAATACATATTGGTTGTGTTTGTCCATAAGGACAGTGACTATCACCAAGAACCACAATGACAATTCTTCAGTTTCTTATTCAGCCTTAGTGATTTGTGCATTCAATTCAGCAAATCTGTAAAAATTCATGCAAATGTTATGTTTATCTTTGCTTTAAAAGTGATGTATGGTTTCTTCTGCTGAAGAAATTAAGCAAATTGTTAAACACCTTTATCAAAATCAAATTAGTGAACGAATTTCTGTAATGGCTAACCAAAACAAATTTTTTAGGTTTCTTACACACCTAGCAGTCTATTAATAACTTGTGATTTACTATATACTTGTACTTCTATTGTAATCTAATTTTCAGGCAAATTTAACCATTTTCAGACAAACTGAACATTAAACAGAAGGTAGAAGGCTATGTAAAAGTCTAATAATAGTTTATGAGCTAAATGCATTTTGTGTTGAGATTTCTAATTCTGCTGTCTGGTCGCAAGAGAGTTTTCCGGCATTCATTGTGACTATGGAACACCAATGTTGTGTTCTTGTATGTGGGGATCTGAGAAACTTTCTCCTTTGAGAATGTCTTTTAATTTCAGGGAGTTGGGTTACATGAGGTTTACTGACATGGGCAGGGTCTCTAAGATCAGATACTTGATTAATTCTTTTTAAGGCTACAGTGTACTGTGTGATGATTGCATATGTGACAACTGAAGAAAATGGTGTTGAGTCCCCTGGGAAATTAACATGTTTAATTGAAGGAAGGACAAATTGACTTAATTTTCATGATTGTAATAGACTCTGATGTTAAAATTCGTTTAACTATTTCCTTCTAAAAGTAATGGAAAGGTACTGAGTTGATGTTACAGAAATTCTTGATAATCTTTCTGAGGATTTGTGGGGACCTGGCTTGTACAGAGGATTCTAAAAATGTGGAACATCTTTAAAAAGCTGCTTGGGACCTGACTGTAATATCACTTAAAGCTGATGTAAACTCATAGTAATTTTTTCATCTATGAAAACATTAAATGTAAGTTTAGAAATTGTTATTTCAGTAACCATTTGAGCTTTGGTTTCTTGGAATGTGCCCAAGAAATTCTCTAAGGTGAAAGAATGCAGGAACGAGGTCAGCTGTGCCACTTGATTCCAATACACCTTTCTCCCCAGTTAAACATCTTCCTCTGCAATCATCAAATTTCATCATTTTCTTTTCTGCAGGTGAATGAGAAAGGATGGATCATTAGTTACAGTGATTCTACCTTTTCACAGAGACCTGCTTAACAATAGCAGGATAGATCTATCAGTTAGTTTGCTCTCTGATTATCAAGTCCTTCTGGTAGCAGTGTGTAGCAAACCAGGGTATGGTCCAAACTTTGCTGTTTTTGATTTAGGAACATGGAGACTTTTCTGTTAATGTAGCATATTTGTGAGTGATTTAACCATATTTCATGTTTACATGAGATGTAATGTAAATCATCATACTGATCAATTGAAGGATACTCTGGAATGACAGCTGTGCTAACAAACCTTAGTGTGTGACATACGGCAAACGCAGATGCAGCGTCTTCGTTATTTTTGCATGATGTATGTGCTTTTCACTTTGTAATGAGTACTGCAGCATCTTCCAACTTCAGATTTCTAGTTCTGAGGACATTTTTCTTTTCCAAGATACATTTGCATCCAGCTGTATTCTGTATTCTCAGGTTTTCTAAGCTCCTTGCCTACGGTGTGGAAGTTCACCCCACTTGGAGGTGAAGCCTTTCCTGCCAGCAGCTATTGAGCTATGAGAGCTGCTGGCTGGCAGAGGCTCTTCCAGGCTTCTTGGCAGTGAGCAGGGCAGTTCTGTGAAGCTGAAGTTCTGTGAAGTCTTGAGAGCTTCAAGTTACCCTGGCAGTCTTATGGCTTTGAAATCCTCTTCTCTGACTTTGAGAGTGGGGCTGCAGCTGAGGTCTTCAAGGGGCAGCATTCCCTGATCTTGGAGCAGAACATTAGTGCTGCAGTAGGGAGATAAAGTGTCTGTCAGAAACACATCTGGGATTTGGCCTCCTCTGATCAGAGGTGCCAGCACAAAACTCATTTTAATCAATGAATTGTCATTTTCTGATAACCCCTATGTTCAGCTAGAAGTTTCTATCACTTGTGGTGTCTGGAGAGAAAAGTTCCTGAGTATTTAATGGTGTATTGATTTAGATGTTAACCTTGCCATTACCTAATCTAATTTTGGAGATAACTATAAAACTGTTGACTAGCAGTTGTTGATCTGCACAGTTTATTTTTCTCAGTCCTTTTAAAATAACAGAGAGGAGGTTTTCTGTTTTTCAAGGGAATTGTAGAGCTGTAAGGTTGATTGCTGATCAAGCTGAGCTGATGAAACTTGTATCCCTCATTTTAGAAGAATTTACTTTCTTTCTAAAGACAATCATGTCAACCCAGAGGGAACCAAAGTATATGTAGGGATGTTCCAGTGCAGAAACTAATTTGCAGTCATTCTACTGCAATTATGGATGAGTAGAATAATAAGTCATTCATAGTCCCTTTAAACCTCATGGAGTAAGTGGGATGAAGATGAATGTGGAGCACAGTATTATGTGTTTGCATTTCTTTTGTTAAGACATGAAATACAGGGAGCATTGGCAAAAAAAAAAAAAAAAAAGGACAAAAGTTAAGCTTTATGAATAACTTTTAAGCTTGTATAACAGATAAGCTGAAATATGTGCTGTAGACATTCATCATAGAATGAGGAAATCAATACATTCAGGCTTAATGACAAAGCACTTGTGTCTGTGCTCTGGAGTTTCACAGTTATAGAAGCTTTGTTTTCATGTACAAAATATGCTCAGAGCAAGGGAAGTTTGCTTTGCTGTGGTGGCTGGTTTGGAAAGGGAGAACTGACTGGGGCCCTGGTCTGACATCCGCTCCCACAGCAGTGCTGCTCCTGAACCACAAAGCTGCCCTTGCCTTTGACTTTCACAGGGTGTGGAATACTTTTGAGGATGCTAGCTAGATGAGTAAATATATACTTCAAACGGCCATTAGAAGGCAATCTATTTGAAATATTCTCTAGGTATGTTTTTCTGGTTTTCCTCTACCTTTATCAGAATAACATCTGTTCGATTCCCAGTTTGTTTGATGCTTAGGCATCTGTTCACTGCAATTGCAGGAATGTCATTTCGGTAGCTTCTGGTGTTGTCTTTTAACTGTGAGTTGCATAAATAAAGTTAGATGCCAAAAATAGTTTTTATTTTCTTCTTAGACAAAGAGGATTTAGATGCTGAAAAAGTCTGATAGCTTCTTTTCTTGCTTGACTTGCATTTCAATGGCATTGTGAGATTTTCCTTTCAGTACTGACAGTTCTTTAGGTATAACTGAAAGGATAGTTGGTTTGAATTTTCTGTGTCTCAGCTAGGTGAATTCACATAATATATCAGAGAATCTGACTGCTGGCCTTTCCTTTAGCACCTGCCTATATTCCAGGTCTGAATAAATGCATTAATGATGCTCCATAGTGTTCCAGGTGTCCTTAGCACTCTCACAGGTATGAAAGGATTATGAATTTGTCTGGTCCTATTATAATGTTATATACCATTGCTCATGTGGATACAGCAACCCACATTATGTTTAGCCATCTGTATGGATTTTTGAATTTTTCTTCTTTTAAGGTCAGCATTGTTTTTTAATACAGAAGCAGACATAGTTAGACATCTGCCATAGGATTTATGTAAATAGAAATATTAATAACTAATTTTTGGCATTAAGGTATGAATTGGGATATACAAGAAGCCGATAAGTTAGAGAAAAAATAGTCAGTTTTCATTGCTGATGAATTTCCAAATATAGTAATCATATTTATTCTCCTTCCCTTTTTTTTGGTAGCAAATCTGATTTGCATTTGCACAGTGAATGCTAGAGAACTAACCAGAGTGATCCAGTTAGTTTTTACTTATTCCTATTAGACAAATTGTGGACTTACAGGTAAAATATTTTTGCTCAGCAGCAATAACCTCAGAAGTGACTAACCAGCTAGAAATATTGCCTACATTTTAGTTCTGAAAAATTTAGTGAAACTTGCTCAATGCTTGACAAATTAGTAGATTTCCCTGGTTTTGATTATCTTCTTAATAATTACTTTCACTTATGACTTTCACCTATGACTTTCACTTATGACTGTTAAGTGATATTGTTATTTCAGAATATATTTAGGTCTTTAGCCTTTTTAGAGCTCATTTCTGTTTTGGCCAATAACTAATGTGGAGGTCACATGCCTTTTTGCTGAAGTCATATTGCATTGTCAACTACATCAACTTGGAAGTGTAAGTGGATTGCATCTCTTCTTATTCCAGATTGAGTGAGAGGATTCTTCTAGAAAAGAAGTTTTTCTAAAATTCTTTTTTATGAAATATGTTGGGAGTCAGTCTTTGTAATTCTTCACTGCCAGTCATTTTTTATTTTATTTATAAGATTGAATTTCTGAGGTACTAAGTCCTTCAATGAATTTTTCCAGTTGTAATTCTAATTTCACAATTGTTTTACTGTTTCTGTTTATTCTGGAAAGGTGCTTCTGGAGCAAGTAGGTGGCTCCTACCACCAAGCTTGCTGAGAATGGGAATTGTACTTGAAAATCCTATGAAGCACAGAGGCATCATTCTGAACAAATTTGTTTTCAAGATTTTACTATAAAATTAAAAATGCTTTGTGGAAAATCAGATGACAAAAGAACTCTTACTAGTGCTGCAATTCATCTTCTTGTTTTGTTTCAACTAACTAGACCAGATAGCAACTTTCTTATTTTTCTACACTTGTGATAACTCAGTGCAGATTGATAGTGTAAGTAAAATCTGAAATTCCATTTTTGTATGGAATAGATTAAGAATAATCTATTTTTGAAGCTGTGTAACAGTAACTTCTTTCTAGCAACATTTAAAATAATTATCTGCAATGATGCATTTTAGCTTAACAGTTGAATTGGACTCCCATCATTTATATATATGCAGATATACCCAATGGTGTGGCAAGTGTGGTTTAATTTTTTCACAGTGGATTGTGGTGCTGCTGACAGCCTTCAAGAAGCTCATTTCTCCAGGTACTCTGAAATGGCTTGAATAGAGCAGTGCAGCTCAGAGGCCTTGCTCTGAAACCTTGAATCGTTTGCTATGCTGTATAGATGTGGTAAGCACAGTTTGTTCCAGGTGGCCTTGGGTTTTGTGCTTTTTAAATTTTTTTTTTAAATGTTTTCATTGTGTATAGCAATACAGTGAGTTCTATGTTGGATTCTCTGTGAAGATAAAATATTTGATATGATTCAAGATGAGATGAATGAAGAAAGAAAGAAATAAGAATCTGTTTTGTGGGCATATTTAAATTCCTAATTAAAGACTGTTTCCATTGCACTCAGCTGATTGTGGATTGGATCAATAGACTGCAATAGTGATTAATATCTGCAAGACCACATTATTGGCCAATTCAGATAAAATAATTCTGGCTGCAAATAATTAATAGATGTAAGAAAAGAATTCTGTTCTCACCCTGCTTGTTCTTCCTTGTCTCCTGCCTGATCTGTTAACATTGTTGTTTTTTGATCTAAAAGTTTGGAAACTTGGTATTGCAATGCTTGATTTATAATCTGCCCCTAGAAATCTTCTCACAATTTTCTTCAACATCAAAAGTTTCTGTATGTCTATAATGTTGGAATAAGATATGCTCACATTTCACTTTGGAAATCTCTTGATCTTGTAAGAAAAATACAGACCTTCAGACTACAAAATGGACTCTGTATTTTTCATTCCAGATATTGCAAACTTTCTTGTACAATTTAACAATATAGTGACCTTTTAGAGCTCATAGAGATCTTCTTCAGAGCTGATAGGCACTGTAGATTTTTACCTGCTGATACTAATTAGTTTTCTTATTGTCCCTGTCAGATTTATTCTAGAAGTGTATTTAGGCCTTCATTTTGTCCCCCTTTTATTTTTACTTTTACCAGGTTACCTTGTCACAGGATGTTGTTCTGGTGAATTGTTTGTTTAATTTGTCTTAATTTCTGTAGAGTGGTTCTGAATCCTAGAAAGTGTTCCTTTGTGTGGACTATAACCTTACGGAATTCTCAGTAATGGTTAAAACTCCTCATGTTACGATGAAACATTTTCACTCTAGTAATAAGCACACCAAATGCAAATTCTATTTTTGACTTTATTGCAGGTTTTTGTTTGTGCACCTGTGACAATGCAAAGGTCTGCTTTCTTCTCCTAATTTCCTCCTTGCCTTGTACATTTTTGGGAAGTTTTGTACAGAAGGGCTGAAACTGGAGTGGAACAGCTTTGGACAAAACCTTTCTCCTGCTAGTAGTCACTTTCCATTATCTGTTATTGGGGAAATAGCATGCTCCACATGGAAGAAAGCTCCAGGGTACTGATGAGGATCATGTGGAGTCACCTACATTTGTCTGCGTAGAGCTGAGCTTTATTTAGAATGGTTAATGCTGATCAGGAGCTAACAAAGCTCCTGACTCCCTGCCAGCTCCATGCACAATTACCCTGGTCCCTGGAGTGTGGTGCTGAGGCACTGCAGCTGACTGGTAATGCAGCATCATGCCAGAATTAACCCTGCTGAGCCAGCTTCAATGTTTTCCCCATCTGTAGTCTGCTTATTTTCCACCCTAAAAAATCTGCTAACAATTGAAAGCTGAATGTAGTCATCAAATTGTCCACAAGAAATTCTATTATTTTGTATGAATAAAATGAATTTTGTGTCTTAGGAAGTTTCACAGAATGCTCTTTACTAATTACAGTAACCTACAGATGCGGAAATCTTTTCTTGCTCATTTTTCCCTGGCTGCCAGGTCAGCTCTCTATAAATGCTGATGCACATCCAGCTTTCTCCCAGCTGTTTGCCTACAAATTGCAAATCAATATTTGATTGTCAGCCAGTTGCCTTTTCTGGACTTGGCTAAAATAAAGAATTTTTTTCTTTTACAAATAATATATGTGTAATTAATTATTTATTTACAAAAAATAAATGGCATTTCTTGGAAGTAAGAAATTCCATTTATTATTTGTAATAATAATGGCTGTTTCTCCTTGCCACTCTGGCTCCCATGCCAACCCAGACTTCTGTAACTTGGACTGATGCAGAGAATGAGCCTTCTCCAGGAGAATCTTCTCACATGTAAGTGTGCATTGTCTGAAAGAAGCCAGGCTTGGTGAGTGTTGGTTCTCACAGCTTCATGGTTGGTACGTCAGAGACACAGTGTCTGTGGAAAAGGTAGATCTTGCTGGTATCTCCATTCCTCTGCAATTTAAATTCAGGTGTCTGGGTTGCTGAAGGAGAAAATCAGATAGTTCATTTGGAAAAAGGAGCTATCATATAGATTCACAAAGTTTGTCCTAGCATCTGTTTTTCAATTAATAATGAGAAACACCTCATAACTTTTAAACAAAATATGTGAAATTTAGGAACCAGAATATGTATATGAAGGATACTATAACTATTTAGACAAAGAAATTTGCATAATGGGTTTGCATTCATATTAATTAAAAAGAAATTCATAAAATGTTTTGAACTTGATGTAATAGCTGTAGTAATAAAAAAAATATTTCAATAGTTATCAGAATGTCATCTGGATGTCATCTCTTCTTTAGGAAAGCATATGAAATCTCAAAAATGCAATTCAGCACATTTTTAAAATGAGGTTTTTGAAAACTGTAGCATTAAATAATTGATGTGTTTTGATGTGTTTTGATTTATACACTAATCACTGTCAGGTCCTTTAACGGGACCTGTTTCCCCTTTCATATCAGTTCGGGCCAGCTGGTAAGACCAGTAAAAGTGTTCAGTGATACCAGTTTTGAGGCTGGTGCCCTGAGAGTCTTTTAGGTATTTATCTAGCAAAATTGCCCTCACATTTCAGTAACTTTAAGTATCCATGAGATTGTGCTAAAGTATGTCCTAATTCAAGGTCTTTGTCTTCTCAGAATTAACATAAAAAGGTCCTGTTTCATTCTGAATATGTGTAACTAATTAGTTACAAGTACTTCTGTTTATCTGGCTTCTAAAATTAATATTTTTCATATTATATATAATTTATATAATAATATTGTTTTTGTAATACAGTGAAAAGCATTGAATGATAAGCATTTTTCTGTTTATCTGGAACCATAATTCAACTGTTTCTTAGAAATTCAGAATGAGCTTATTCCTGTAAAAAGCATAATGTTTTAACTATGCATTTTGCATGTACGTGTACTTCTGAAAATAAAAGTATTTTTTTGGTTGTTGGAAATAGAATCATATGATGATAAAAAGTGAAAAACCCAATTTGATTTCTCAAGAGAAATGCTTCTTCACTAGACACATAAATGGACACGTACCTAAGTTTCTTTGGGGAAATGATTGGTGCTGTCTTAACTGAATGGTTGAATGCTTAGTTGATTTTTTAAAGAATGAAATAAACTTCCACAGTTTGTTTATAGTAATCCATAATTTGAAAGAATTGCTTATAAATGCTCTGGTTCTATAGACATCCACAAAGTAACTGTTCTTGCTGTTTTAAAATATGCTTGGACTATATTGATAGTCCAAAAGTATAAAAGTGATACCTGTTAAACCACAGATCATAGGCATGTTTTACATGTTTTCTTTTTTCAGAAGACACACTGAAAGGTTTCAGACTGCATGAGTCCAGTTGAGAATCATTGCTCTATTTCTCTAGATTTTCCTGGGTTCTAAAAGGATGGAAACTAAACAGCACCTCTGGCTCTTAATTGCTCGAATCATTCATGCATTAAACAATGCACATGCAAAGCAATTAAATGCTGTCAGTGTGAAGTCTGTTTATACAGTTTTGTTGTAAGACCTGGAGAAGAACTTAAAATAGCAATAGCTAATAATAGAGAATGTATAATAGAAAGACTTAATAGTGTGGAACAATTCTTTCTGCAGAGGGTTTTGCAGGAGGCACACAGACTGTCTCTTAGTGCCTAAGGTACTAAGGTTGCTGAACTCCAATGTTGAGCGGCTGCCGCCGCTTTTTGCAGCCAGGCCTGTATTCAAAGTTGAGCCCGGCTGTGGCCCTTGGTGCTGCAGGGTGCGGCAGGCGCGCCCGTCCCGCCCGAGGACTCTCAGTCCAGCTGTTCCCAGCTGTGGCCCTTTCGCTGCCCCAACAGCGATGGGCTGAGCCCAGTGGGTTCCCAGCCGAGCTGCCCTCCGGCCCAGGCAGGGCCGGGTGCTGCTCGGTGCCAGCAGGGCTGTCCCTTGCCTGCCGGCCGATGCTCAGCCGCTGTGCCGGGGCGGCCGCGGGACAGTCCCCGCGCTCAGGGGCACAAGAGCCTTCGGAACGGGACATACTTCGGTCTGTAGCACACATCCTCACTGCTATGCCATCTGCATCCTTTCTTTCTTACTCCTGCAGAATCCTCACCTCACTGTTTGTATTTTATAGCTGTTTGAGATGTGCACAGTCAGTAAATTTATTGCCACCTCTAATGTTAAAATTAAACAGAGAAAGGTTTATAAAATTAGGAAATACGGAGTCACGCCTGGGGGTTTCCTAACTTGTTTCTGAGTAGGAGGAAACAAGTGTATTTTGCCAAGTATCTTTTAATTGTAAAAATGTTAACAGTAGGTCATTCTGGTATTTTTGCATGCAGGGAAAAAAAGTAAGATATTATTTTCTTGTTACAAATGGGTGAATCAGTAGGATTTAAAATATTTAACCATTTAATTTTCAATCTACTGATTTTAACAACAGAAATTTTTGGCATATGCTTGATGCTGTGCAGAGATAGTTTATTTCAATCTTCTATTTATATGATGATCTCTTGCTGTAAAGAAAGGGAGGGGGAGTGAAAAAGGAGAAGGAAGGATGAAAGTTCACTTAGAGAAAAGGCTTGCTTTGCTTACAGTGTTACTGCAGTAGATGGTAGCACTCAGATGAGGAAGAAATTTTCGTTTAAGAAATTACATTGTTAGCTAGAACTCAAATAATTGATAAATTTCTGCAACATAGCTTGCACATGTCTTTGCATCTGTGTTCAATATGAGTAAATAATATTTGAGACTTTATATTCAAGTTTACTTTTATCAGATGAAATGCAAAATTTCTGCTTTGGGCTGGAATGCTGTCCAGCTTCCTTGTCACATTATCTGAATTCTGTGCTGCCAGTAAGGGTGAGTTGATTTGCTGGATTGCACAATTTCAGGAAACACTGATAGTTTCTCTTCAAAACCATCAACCATTTCAAATTATAGTGTCCATTATCAGAAGAATAAGCTTTCTAGCTTGCACTTCTTTCATGAATGCTTAGTCTTGTCCAGATGCAGGGATGTCAGTGAACTGGTCCTTTGATGTAATAAACCAAGCATGTATTCCTAGGCACTTTTAAAAATATGAAATCTTTTGAAGTTTTGTGACAGTTGTAAGCAAAAGTTTTTGGCCTGAAAGCTGCAGTGCTTAATGACTTGTGTGCTTGAAATTAGAGTATTGTAAGGCAAAAAAATAATAACTGATATTGCCAGCAGCATATGCAGTGACATCATTCCTATTCCATTGCATTTCATGTGAGACAGATTTATAAATAAGAAATTAAATCTGAAGGATTTACATCTATTTGGAACAGGATTATGTTAAAAAGAAGAAATAGGATTTCTTTTTTCCTAAATTACAGGAAAACAAATTTTCTGACTTTGAAACCTGGTGTCAAGGTTTTTCTAATTCTGAAATGTGTTCTTTTATTTTGATGTCTCTTTTCTTTTGTGCCAGTGGGGTAGCACAGTATAATATCACTTCTAATTTCTCCTACTTTGAATGATTTTTGAGATTTTTTTCTTCCATATCAAAGATGGTGTTTGGTGGAATTCCTCATTAGTCTCAGTTTATTTATGGGTTTGCTTATCCCCTTTGATAATACTTCTCAATCTTGCTCCATATTGTATAGAAAGTAAAAAATAGTAAGAAACATTCCTTGCTTAGTATTAAAGAAGTAATATTTCTAATAGCTCTAGAAGAGTATTATTTTACTCCTCTCCTTCTGTCTCCAGATTTATCTGACTATCCTTTTCATATAACATACCTCAATGTTCTTGAGGTGGTAAAATTTGCTATCACTATCACTGCCTTGATTGTTCCAGGCTTCTAGTTGTGTGTTGTTTAATTTTTCTCTTTGCTTTCTGCTTTTTAATAGGTAGACATAAGATTAAATTTGAACATTCTTTAATAGACGTGTTTGACAAGCACAGAAGTTAATGAGGTAGTATTAATAACTTTTTATCAAAGTATTTACTTGGGGTTTTAGATCTTACAATTTACATTAGACCTAACTTTAATATCATATTTTTAACTAAAAAAGGAGGTTTAATGAAGGCATGCTTGTAACTAGGGAACATTTTTTACTATGTTGTTTTGTTTTGGTTTCATTAAAAAGTAAGTGATTCTACACATCAGATTCAATAGATAATGTATTCTCAATTATGGCTTGTAATTTGAATAGAAATGGGGGAGCCTGGCATTATGGAGAAATTGGATCCATAGGTCTGACAGTCAGGACTAGTCTGTACTTGGTTCAGTGAAATGTAAGTAGATACCCTTAATTATTTTGTACTTAAAGGAAAAGTCCCCACAACCAAACAAAAAAAAAATCCTTATTTTTCATCATAATCTGCTTGAGAACTTATTATTGAACAAAACCTTTGTGCTGATAAAAATACTGCCTTTCAGATGTGAGCATTGTTTCACATTGAAACATGGAAAATTTCAATGGCATACTTTTTTTTGTACTCTTAAAAAAACAATGAACACTTGCTTTGCATAAAATAACAACAGCTAGATAAACAAAATTGTATGATATAGTGGAAAGAGAAATAATTTTATCATCAGCTTGCAAATGAGAAAATTTAGATTAATTTTTTATTCTTTGATTTGACCATCATCATGTAGATGATGCATGGATTTACACTGATAGGGAGAATTCACCTTTAGGTCTATTGGAGAATTTGTCAGAAAAATGTATAACACAATTTTTATCGTTTTTAGAATGTTTAGTGTTGAGTCTTTTTATTTCTAAGAGAAATTCATGGATGGGATGCTAATTTTAATAAAGAATTCAAAACTGCTACCTTCAAACTTGCTTTGTTTGACAGAGTGAAAACAAATACACATGAAGTGAAATTTCTCCAACATTTTTATTCTGTAAAGCATGTTCTTCCAACAAGAAAGTAACCCCACTTTTTACTCAGTGATTTTTATGTTGCTGTTCCTGCTTTTTGCTCATAGTTCCACAATTACTAAAACAACTTTCAAAGTCAAACAGTTTTGTTACTGTCCTTTACTGCAGCCTTTTGTTGAGTTGAATATTAAATAGCGTCCTGGTCTCAATTCAAACAAATGTCACTGAAAAGACTTACTTGGTTTAATGGATATACCTTGTAAAGCAGCAAACAGCTTATAAATAATGTACTAATATTGGGCTGGTGTAAATTTGATTGAAGAAATTAGTCCAATCAGCATTGCCCTGTCTAAAAATGTGGAATGTTTCAATAACAGTCCAACATGGTATTGATATTGCAGAAGATTGTAGAGGACAGGACTGAAGAAGTTGCCAGAAATTATTAGAAAAACCTTCAGAAGAAATTGTTTTCCAAAATCTTGTAATGTGCTGTCGTAACCAGTAATTTTTATTGTTTCAGGTGTATGCACATTTTAATTGTTTTGAAATTGAATAGAGAAGCACCTTGTCAGTGTGTTTTCTGAAAAAAATAAGTTCTGTCACAGGGGAAAAGTTAACGAGGAGCTGCTGAAGCTGGTAAGCTCATGACCAGAGGCTGTTAAATGCAATGTTGCCTTGTTCTTGCTCCTGGAGCATGCAGATTCTATCAGGAAAGTGTGTCTTCAGTTACCCTTCTATCAGACTATCAGGATTTGATTTCTCCTACGTGTATAGGTTCATATATCAGGATCAAATAACTGAATGATGTAATAGTGGGAAACTCCCCCCTC
>VZRH01007259.1:1103574-1135498 GCA_013397555.1 Urocynchramus pylzowi | reverse complement strand
AAGTTTTTTTTTTTTTTTTTTTTTTTTTTTTTTTTTTTTTTTACTTAAAAGTTTGATAAACAGCCTGAGCTTTCATATGGTACTGAAAATAAGCTGCTTGATGAAGAGGTCAGTTGTAGTTTGTGAGGTTTTTTTAACTTGAGTGCTTTTATTTCCTCTTCCTTACTTACACACATCTGTGGTGAAAATTATCCCCATTCTTGGATCATGATGGCATCTGTGTTTTGGCCATCTTTGTTCTGGAGCTAATGTAGGTCTTTACTGGAAGTGCAGCACTGCTCTCCCCATATGAAACATTTCTGCTGCTTTGGAGCCATGACAGAGTTCAACCAAGATTGCTGATGATTTCTGTTCAGTGCTATGTGAGAGTATGTTGAGATCTCCAAAATGTGCCATGAATGTGAAGAAATGGGAAAAAAAAAGAAAAATACTAAAATTTCTGAAATAGGATAGAGAAAAGAAACCATTTCTTCACATCCACATGCCTCTAAAGGAATAGAGTAGCAATCAATCTTCATAGTATCAGGAAGGCTGGGAAATAATGCAGAGCTGATAGTAATGAACTGAACTTACAGCATCTGTCTTCTCATATCCATTTCCCACTGCAGCTAAAAGATGAGGAGCCCTAAAAGAACGAATTTAAAGCCACACTTTTTAATTTTGAGCTGTGGTGTTTTTTGCTTTTGATATGAGAACCTAATGAACCGCAGCATGCAGATCACAGTTTTGCTCATTAAATTTTAGGAATGTTCATTTCTTATATGTATTTATAATAAGTAGTTCCTGTTTATAATAAGATACAGCATGATGCTCAATATAATTTTATAAGGCAAGATGGAAATTAGTTGTTTATATCTTGAAAATACAATAATATGTTTGAATGTCTTCTAAGGATGCAACAGCCTTGTTAGGAAAATGTACTTCTGTTGAATCAGTGGAATTGGAGCACATACCTAAAAGGTATGCACATTTTTAATTTAAAAAAAAAAAAAAAAAAGGGTGGTGGTCATCCATGCTTCAGTCCTGAAAAAGTTCTGTCTGCATTACACTTAAGTATTATCCTCTTATGTCTGAGGATGTATTTGGAGGCACTGGCATATAAATATACTGATAAATATCTTTCTTTAAGAAGGGATGCATTTCTGAGGATTATACAGGTGCAGGAGGGTTGCAGCTGTAACTACATTCATTTATGAAATATGTGTACTATGCCTTGTAATTACTTTCAAAAGTGTATAAATGCACTTTTTGAAGGAGCAAGGAAAACCCTTTTCCCCATGAGTTTTTTTTCCTTTTATTTATTTTAACTTACTAGAGTTATGAAGGGTGCTTTGGTAGTGATTGGAGTAAAAGTAAGGAACAAACTGATTTCTGGATCAAATTAATGAGTTAGCTGAGATTAATTGCTGCAATCTCAGATGCTGACAAAGTGGATTGTAGTAGGGTTTTTCAAAATATTTATGGCAATTATAAATTTCAGTGTGAGACACAGAAAGACCACTGTCTTATTTAAGCCTACCTTTGTACAAAGGAACTTTGAAAATGTTGTAGTCCACATTTTTTGAGAGTTTTCATACTTCTTAGAACATTATTAGGGAAAAATTACTTCTTGGTCACAGAGAGGAAAAATTAAGTTGTTTTATTAAAATGAAAATTTTTCTGGCCCAGTGTTTTATACTTGTCAATTACAAGCAGTAGCCATATCCACAACAATTTGACTGATATTGTCTGTAACTAAATTAACTATAGAACATATTATGAAACCTTTGCTTCCATATGACACATGCAATTTAAACTGAATTATGTTTTTTGTAGTCCCACTTAATGAGCAAAACAGCTTGTATGTGGAAAAATATAAAATAAAGCTGATTAAATTAATCTAATTTGGTATTTTTTTGAGGCACAAGATCTTAGTTTTCAATGTTTTATGACAGCACACACGTGTAGATGACATTTGTATTAAATAGTAAAAGGCTATGAAGCAAAATCCACGTTGTGCCTGAAATCAGAACAGAAAGAGTTTGAAGAGTTTAATCAGAAGTTTCCTTCACACATGGAGGAAAGTCATCTTTGGGGTGGCTGACAATAGAGCTCCTCATATTGAAGTTCAGTCATGATAGAGAGAAAATCTAGGCAGCAAGACTGGATGGTTTGGGCATTGTAAACACTTGAAGATCAGCATGTTTGATGCATCTAAGAAAGTAGTTCATGCACAATGCAGATCCCAAAAGTGCTCCAGATTTCAAGAGAATTAGGTGGGATGACGGAACTATGTCTTCCCCCTTTGCTTTCAGTTAGTAAGATGAAAGTAATGCTCCCAATTTTATGTGCTCTCACAGACTCAAAGTGTTCTGTGGTGTGCTCTGCTTGTTCTACTGAACAATGCTGGCCCACTTGTTAGAGGACAGGTGAAGTAGTAATCTAAGATAACTCATGAGCTATTTTTTGGATGATGTCTGGGTATGTTCTTTCTAGAGTTCTAGGAATTCCATGGCTTTTCCATGACTAGATTTACTCATTAATTTTTATATGGGGTATATGAAGTGTTCCCTTCTGTACTCACAATGTCAACAGAAGTTACGTTTGTTTTTTTCTTCCTCTGTAAGCACATGAAATCTGTGGGGGACTGTGCTCCTGAATGACTGCCTGGATGGGCAGAAAGAGATTAGGAGGATAAAAGTATCAAGTTGAGATTTTTTTGCCCCCTAAATCATCCTTATTTTTATATAATAGAACTTCACATTTTTACCTGTTTTCAAAGCCCTGGTGAGAACAGCCCATTTCTGTCTTATTTCAAAGGAACGCCTTCCTGCTTGACTTTACATCTTCAGTGTCTTGCTCCAGCTGTGCCTTCAGTTCATCAATTCACTCAGTTCTGGGTGCTGCAGAATTCTGATAATGAGGCTTTGCCATTTTATATAGGTCATCACAAGGCCCAAAGACAGAAATCAGATAAGAGGAAGCAATTGGAAAGGAAACGTGAAAATTCAGTAACCATATCTTTTAATAGGGAGCTAATTGGGCAAAACTTTTAATCCAGAAGTTTGAGAAGCAAAGCCTTGGTTAGGATTTAAGACATTATACTTTATGGCCTTTCCTTTGTGGGTGGAAGACATTTTGTGATGTTCATGCATTCAGACAATTCAAAATGCAGAGGCTCCCTGTGCCTGCCAGGTTTTTCCATGGAGTCCAGGTAGAACAAGTGTTAGTGAATATTTAACATTTTTTCAGGTAAAATCACTGTAGATTGTGCAGAAGACTTAATATTGGAAAGGTTCTCTCCTTCTCTCCCTCATTTTAAGCATCTTCTTTTTGGTTTAGAGATGTAGTATTTAGCAGCCAAGGATATCCTGGAGTGTATGAAAAAGTCTCTGTAGGATCAAGGGGATTTTGCCTAGTAAGTGGATTAGCACTATCATCAATTCATAGAGTTTTCTTTGATCTTTGAGAGATTGCAAAATTATGATGATCCACGGAGCAGAGGATCCAAATAAGATTCAGCAGGTCATTAGTAAAATAAGTATTGATGGTAGCACTAAAAGGCCAAGTCAGGTTTGGATTATACTATGATTTAGCATTATATGAATATAAAAAAAGATTTTGAACATAGTCCACAAACTTAGTCTGGTGTAATTATAAGCATCTGATGCACCAACAGTAAGAGGTGAATTCTGATAAGTGTGTGCTTGTGTTAGTAAAAATCACAATTAAATGTTTGTCTTTATTCACTGGAAACAAACTGATATGAAGAAAGTGCAAGATTTCATCAATGGAAACAATGGGGATGTGTGCCAATAAATATCAGGTCTTGGATGTAAATGTTGGATGCAGGCCCCACTATCAAGTTTTTATTTTACTTTGTTTTTAACCTGTAATTAATGAATATGTTGTAACCTACATCCCTTATGTATGACTTCTGGCTTATCCTCAAAACATTACGGTATCTTCAAATTAGTGGAACAAAATGTAAATCCACTTCTGATAAAGAAGTAAATATAAAAAGTCTTCCATTATTTTCTGTGTCTTGAAAGACTCAAGGTCTCTGAGTAAAAAAAATAAAAATTTGAAAGTATTTTTAACTGGAATACTTTCTGGAACAGATATAGACAAAGAGGTGTACTTTTTTGTTTTTTGCTTTATGTGTAAAGTTCTCTTAACCAGTGTGGAATTTACTATTGTTCCATCTTGTCTATGTGAAATTCTTAGAGAAGTTAGGCTGCATTTTCTTTAAAAGAAAATTGATAAATGTAAGCTTTACATTTCAAGAAGCAAATTAAAATTGTGCCTAAATATTGTTATACAAAATCAGAGTTTGTTGATATGTAAGTGTGCAGTTATAGCAAGAGTTCAGAAAGGGGCATTTTTCTACAGAGACAGACTTTAAGAACTTAGCTTTGAGTGCTGGAGGAGCAGGGAGAGTAGGGAGTTTGTTGTCTTTCAGTTTATTTAATCCCAACCCTTCCATCCCTAATGCAATGTCATGATGCCAATGCACACTATCTGGTGCTTGGCTTTTGGCTTGTGGGTAAATATTGATTGTAAGAAAAATTAAGGTCGGTGTCCTGTTGGTTCAGTTTTTTGCTGCAGAGATCAGAGAATCTGTAGTATTAGGGAGTGTGCAAACAACTACATTTTATATTCCTGTGATTTACCAGGTGTTTTGACTTTTTCATATAAATTTTGGGAGACTGTGTTTAAAGAATGTGAGGTATATTTTTACCAGTATTTCTTTCCTCAGCCTCAGGGGTGTTGTTTTCATTGTTAGGTCCTTTCAGTACTGTTGGCTGTGGGGTGTAACTTGTCATATTTTGACAAGTTATGGAGAAAAGAGTTGATGCTAAATCAAGAGAATTTCTATCATCTAGCTATGCAAGTACTTGAATATTAACAATGTATATGTCATGCATTGCTTCAGTTGTAGGGTGTCAGTATTTCTTGTAGAATATAAACTCTGCTGTCTTGTCATGTCACTCAGTATCTTACTACTTGCTTTGTCAATAAGTAGCTTGCTCTGTCTCAGGGCCTGATTGTTTTTTATAGCTTCTTAACTAGCAACTTAAGCTCAGTTTTCCTTCAGTATAAAAATATTTTACACCAGTTGGGTGGGGTTTACAAATAGAACTGACACATTTTGCTAGGTGAGTTTGATATAGTTGGAAAATGCTGAAAAGCTAATAATTGTGTCTAGTAGGAATACAAAGGAAAAATTGCATAGTTTGTGGGGTAGTCATATGTAATATGGAATCACATGCATTTTTTGGTAAGAGCTCTTTATGGGAAATAAAAATTAAAAAAGAAGAAAAGGTTGAAGTATTCTCTGGAAGCAGAAAAGGAGTTAGTTAAGATTAGTGCAAAAAAGCATTCAGTGCATTTTCTTGTCTTGGGTAGTAAGTCTTGGCCACAGAAAGGCTGATGAAGATACAGTATTTGTCTACTGGGATGGAGATAAGAAGATAGTTTTATTTTTAGAAATATTTCAATATCTCTATAATAAGCAGAGCAGGTAAATAGGTAAAATAGATATGCTGGCTTTTATCTTAAAAAAAAAAAAAAGAGAGAGAGAAGAAGAAAGAGTGTATGATAATGCTTTGTTTTGCAAGATCATTACAATTTGAAATCCAATAAGGATTGGTGGTGAAGAACTATATTAAATTGCAGACATAATTTTCTACTTAAAGTACAGTTGCAGTAGGGTATATCCTAAATTGTGAATGTAAGTCCAATTTCAGCACTCTAGAGTGCATTTTTAGTTCCAAGCTGATAATATTGTGGGACAAGAAAATATGACTAGTTACCAACATATGGAAAGTTATTGTAAAGGAAACAGAGTAATTATTGTAGGCATTTTACCAGATGGTTTGTTATCTAAAAACAGCATTGCTTTGCTTTGCTTTTATTTTTCTGTCTTTGCAATCAGAGTGAGCAGAAGGAACATACCCTAAAGAAATTTAGGATGGGAGGGTGCCATGCTTCAATCTGCTTGTAATACCAGCCTTTCAGTTTCCAAATATTTATTTGGCAGATCTCTACATGTTTGGGGTGGAAAATGGCTTTATTTTTTATGTGCTAGGTACTACAGCAAGGAGTTACAGGCACACCTACAGCACTACTTGCTGCCAATCTACTGGCTTATGAGGGAGGGGTTTCTGTGGTTGGTTCTTCATCTACTTTAGCTGATTTTTTTTACTTGCATTTCAGACATAAATAACATTGACTGTGTTTCACACAAGACTAAAATCCCAATGCAAGAAAGTCATAATTGAGGTTGTTCCTTTGCTTTTTATCAAGATTCAAGTTCTATTTGAGATCATAAATTAAATTGAAATTGCTCATTATTTTATTCTTACTTGACATTTATGTGTGCAGGAAATGATTCCTGAATGTCTTCATCAAATATGCAATCTGTGTGAGTAACAGATAATAAAAAAGTAACAGAAGTGTGACAAACCAAGCTGGAAATATATTGGCAAAGCAATGTCACAAAGCTTGTGCACAAGCCACATGCTTTTATCTTACCTTTCAATCTGTTTCCAAATTCAATACTAATTCACAAGACCAAGTAGATCCCTTAAAACTTTTCTGGCTTGCAGACTTCACTTTACTCTCTGAATCTATTGAGGGCCAGAGTGTGCCTGCCAAAATTGGACTGACATTTAATCTGAATGTACATAGTCACTAAATTCCAGTAAAATTGTCATGACAATAGTTCATTCCTGGTAAGATGTTTTTTGAACTTAAAATGGATAGAAATGAAGCCATTGGCAAAAGGACAGGTTTGGGATATAATTATGTTTATAATTTGTTTATATTTTGTCTATACCTATATTTTAAATACATGTGTTCCAGCTAATTATTCGTGCAGAAGTTGACACTGGGACTGAAACAGTCCATTTTACTGCATGTGTTGTGTTAGGCTTTCTAGAGGTCTGTCCCTTTGTTCCACTTGATATGGCAAAAACAGATAGTGAAATATAATTCAGTCTTGTTGAAAGCCCTAATGAGCAAAATTTTTTATCTAATTATCTGATTTAAATGGAAATTTAATGTTTCATTTACTCTTCTTTCTTTCTGCTGTCACAGGAATCCAGTGATTTGGTAGAGGAGACCAGAAGAATAGAAGCCACTTTTACATACTGAATCTCTCCACCTTTTAGGCTTCAAATGTAATTTCAGTAGTGTTTCACAAATCTGTACTTGTTTCTCTCAGGGGTTAGGACCATGAGGTGTAGGTACACAGTTTGTGGTGATTGAGATTGAGATGGGGATGGGGCTGGGCTGAGCCTCATCCCCAGTGGGTGCAGCTGTGAGCAGCAGGTGAGCAGCACTGACAGCAATGAGCCATGGAGTGCCCAGGGCACTGAGCAACCACCAAAGGGAACCAAGGGGACACAGGGGCAGTGCATGAACAGGAGAGGTATGAAAGGTTGGGCTAAAGATCGAGAAAGGATGACTCTTGGAGCCTTCTGAAGTAGTATGGGTTACTCTGTATGGGTTGAAGCTTTCTGAAGTTGTGTGATGCTACTCTGTGTATTGTGGCCATCTCAACTGCGACGTGTGCTGCGACAATGAGGATTTAACATGTATCTGATTTTAGATTTTTTTTGTTTTTTGACCACAGATGTATTGTGCTTCTGTCTTTTTTTTTTTCTTCTTTTTTTTTTTTTTTCTTCTTCTTCCGGTGTGTATTTGGCTCTGGAATTCAAGGAGATATTGATAGAGGGTGCATGTGGAGACAGATTATCCAAAATTGACTGGAGTTTCTCTGAATCAAATGCAGGAATTTTAGGATAATGAATTGTTTACTGCTAAGATATATTGATCTTTCCACGAGCTTGTAATTCAGCAACAGATCATTTGAGCAGGGAGGGAAAATTGTATGGATTTGGTAAAGTAGCAAAGCAGACTCTAAGGTTGTAAAGAGGGGTGCTTTGTTTAGTGAATTTTGGACAGGAGTGTGGATTTGCAAGCCCATATGTAAGAAAGCTTTTGAACTGACTTTAAACCAAATTATCCTAGTGTAGCTTGCACAGTGGAAAAGGGATTTGTTAACCTACTGTTGATTTTCCATCCGCTGGACTCCTTTTCTTTCCTTTCCACCAAATAAAGTGGGTGCATGTCTGAAATCTCGGTGTCTGAGTGTTGGTTGACTTCATTGTTGGAGGTAAGTGATGAGTTAATGTAGTCCCCAATGAAATCCCCTTTGAGGACACGTCACAGACTATTCTGAGTTGGAAGGGACCCACTACGAGAGGGTTTCTCCTGAAACAAGTGCACAGATGTTTGGATGGTGGTGTCCTTCAAACAGAAGATTAAAAATGTGTTGGGGTGCCTGAGAAAGGGTCCTTAAGGACTTGAACCCAGAGAGACAAGAGTAAAACTGGAATGAGCAAATGAAACAGAATGTTACAGAAACCCTGAGTTTGTAAGAAGTTCAGCCTTTTTGTGAATATCCATCAGAGCTCACAGAACGTATCAAGAGTTGTCATTTTAATTCCTAATACCTATTAGGCAGGGAATGGTATTTTCTAGGATATTTATTGATTCTCTAATTCTGGATCTTATTCTGAATTTGCAACTTACACCTCTTTACTAAAGGATGCAACTATGCACAAATGTCCATTGCTCATTAGAAGCTCAGTTCCAGCATATGTTTGATGATCAGGACCAGCCTCCGAGGGTGTGATTGCAGTGATTTCCTGTGATGGTACTTCAATTGTGTTATATTTTAGCATTTACAGAGAACTTACAGAAAATTTGATCAAGAAGCAGTAGTATTGTGATGAAGAATTTCACAAGAATGTTTTTTTCAAAGGTGAGCAGCAGCCCAATTTTTCCCGAAGAAGAGAGAAATGGGGCTATATTATTTTCAGAGTGTTTCTGTTCCAAAATGTAGGTCTCAGTAGTTCTAAAAATTCTTCCTGCTGTGCCCTGCAATAGATGGATTGTTGTATTCCTCCTACATATTTACTTAGTAAGTAAAAGCAATAATGGAAAGCTTATATGATATACGTGCATAAATAACATTTTTGTCTTTAACACTTCCGAGTTTAATTTTTTGCATCTTTTTCTCCTCAGACTGTCATTTCAGAAAGTAGTGCTTTAGTTTTCTAAGTATTTTGCAGCTGAATGCTTCAAGAATGCGTCTGCAGGGGGAGATTTCAGCTTAAAGCTATAGTACCAAATCTAGCAAGTATAGCTGATTTATTTTTAAAATGTTTGCATATTTGCATGTAAAATACTTGTGTTCTTCTGTCTCTGCAATACAAATCTATTTTTGGGGGCAGAAAGCTGTAGCACTAGCCATATCTCTCCCTTTGTTTCATCTGTAACTTAGTACTTTGTTGAGAAAACGATGTTCAGCCCATGACTCATCATCTTAAAATATGAGAAAATCAAGCTGATTCTGTGATTAGACATTTTGGTTAATTAATATTTCTTTCTCTTGTATTGGCAAAATAAGTTGGTCTGTCCTGGTCAACTTCTCTTAGCTTTTTTTGCTCTTGCTTTGGACTCTCTGCCAGTTTTTATTTCCTAATGTATTTTAGAGTTGGCTCCTTTCTACGTTAAACAAGAAATTACTCGATAAACCAACTTTTTGTGTAGAAAACCCACTCTTGTTTCCCAGAGAAATATTTTTATTAGATCTTTAATTAAAAAATATTTTTGTAATGCAAAAGATAAGTCAATGGGAAGAGGTTTGCCAGGTTTAATACCTAATCAAGTCATGGTTTGTCTCCTGTCTATAAAGAAACAAGACAAACAAAGAGAAAATAACTTTTTTCTTACTTTTATTTTTGTTCTCCATACTTTTGTTACCCTTTTAACTACTTACATAAAACAATTTTTGAATCAACTTACAGTGAAAGAACAAGAACTAATGACAAAATTTATACCTCAATGAGGTTATGTTGTGTTCTTCCATTTTGCAAATATAGCATTAAGAATCTACACCATTGCACTCTCTATCCTCAGAGGGGAAGGCAATGATGTAGTGCCTTAAAATACCATGTAACTGGACAGAATAAGATGTGAAGGATATGGTACAGCAGGGATCTAATGAGCCATTTTTTTGTCCATTATCAGAAACTTCCTGCAAGGCATGCCCATAGGAGTGGTTTAAAATCGTTACTTTTTTTTTTCTCTTTTTCCTATTTTTTAAAAGAAGTTTGTTGTAGTATAAATGTGTTTGCTAAAGGTCAAGGACAAAATGCTGATGCAAGATGTGTGTGTGTGATTTTCAATAATTTATAAAAAGCCTGGCATTTGTCTAAAGATGTCATCTCATCCCATGATGTAAATACATGGAATGGACAAAATGAATTCTGTGTTGGGCCCCCAGTGACAGAGATACTGTGCAAAAGGTGCTCGACTGTTTTGCTGTTTGTAGACTTGGTGTTTGGCTGCCTGTTCAAATGTTTCCTGAATCACCATCTTTCAGTACAGTTACAACAGAAGTGGCATTTTTAATATTGTGACTAACACTTGTATCAGAGCTAAGGATTCTGAGTGACAGTGTCCAAGTGCCTCACTAATGCATGATGTGGAGGCAATATGCTGGATGACAACCCCAGAAATAACCTAGAATTCTTTTACAGTGCCAGCAAATACTCACTTGAATTCTTGTAGCTGTTTTAAAAGGAGATAAGTGCTTTCAGCCCTGAAAAACCTGATAATCTAGGGGGAAATAATAAACACTTCTTACTGCCTCTGGAGTAGTCTCAGACACTCTTATGTGTCTTCCTATCTATTATATCATAAATAGATATAGGAGAGTGCCTTTCAAAAGCCCTGATGTTTGCCACCAAAAATGAATGTTTTGTTATAGGAATTAATGGAAACTTGAAAAAAATTACACAGAAAACTATTAATAATGTAAGCATACATGTAGGACTCTAACTGATGAAAGGCTGCTGGAGTGATCTGCAGGAAACACAATTCTGCTGCTGTTGCCTTTGTGTTCCATACAAAGCTTCCCAGCATGGTTGTGATCAGAGCTGGAGGTCCTTGCCCTCACAGTTCCTGTGGGTCATTGCTGTCAGGTATTGTCCAGAGGAATGGGGACATGCCGAACCTCAGAGGGGCTGTGTCCAAACCAGCCAGGACAATTTGGGCCTTGAACAGTGACTAGAGAATCATGGGTCATGTAGATAGGAAATGATGTATAGTGTCAAAACAAATGAGAATTGGTCTAAAAGTTGCTTTTGATATTTTGATTACTGTGATGAAAGGGCCAGAGAAAGGAGCAGAAGAATATGGCAATAGCAGTATATAAATCCCAGATATACCCACATGCCTGGTACTCTTTCCACATCCTAAAGGGATACTGAATGAAAAAAAAGGTGTGTGAAACAGCTTCTAAATATCTCAGACTTTGCTTGTTCCCCTCTTTATCAAACAGTTGTGATAGAAGTCTCTTAAAACCATAAGTGATTTGAAGAAGAGCATATCTTGTGATATTTGCTAAATATCACAAGATAAGGCATAGGGACATATAAAATCACCAAATTTTAATCAGAGAGAAGATCTACATTTAGTTATTACCCCTAAGATTTTTTTAGATGCAATGAAGTATTGCATCAGAAAATTAAAAGTGTAATTCACAGCATCAAATCATGAACGGATAAATTAGTATTGGTATTACTAGCTAAAAGAGCAGATTTGAAGTCATTCAAAGAGAGTAATAATGGATTTGGAGAAGTAAATAATATGGGGATTGACCTGTGGCATAGGTTTCAGCTTGTCTGGATACAGACTAATTCATGAGGGTAAACCATCAGAAGAGAAATTTAAGTGGCAGAAGTTGTAGAATGGTATTGTTTAAAACCCACTCTTGTTTCTAGAGTTTCTAGTGGATGGCAAAATGACAGAGTGCACACAATGTAGTTTTATGACAGGTATAAAGTCTTTTGATGTATGACCTCAGAGCAAAATTCATAGGAGAGCTTATTTGGATCACAGCCCTGCTTTCTCCAGTGCTAGGAAAATGGGCTGAACAGTATTGTGTTTGATTTCATAGATTCCAGTGTTTAGACCAACTGAAAGAGAGACTTGGATAGAAGCAGCCCTATAATGATTTATGCCCTATAGGGGCAGGGCCACTTCATTTGTGCCCTTTCAGCTAGAAGGGGCACAAATCCTCTAATTTCTTTCAGGAAAGCTGGGATCTTTAGGGCAGATTTAAAATGATAGATGATGAGTTTGTTGCTGGGCTGAACCTTGACTCACTTTACCATTTCTGTCAGGTGTCTTTCATCATGGTGAACAACGAGTATGCATGGTGTCTTGGAGACACCAGTAAGAACATATAACAAACAAGTTTCCTCTTGACATCTCTGATGTGACAGTGAACACGCTGAGAGGCAATTCCCCTATTTATAATGACAGGCTCCCTGCAACTTGCTTCAGGAGGCCCAAGATTGCATAAGACTGTCCCAGAAAGGGAGACTATGCACCAAATTTTTATTTCCCTAGACCCAGAGATTCTTGAATTGTTCTATCAGGAAGCACATTCCTCTGCACAAAATAAAAGTCTGTGTATATAACCAGAAGGTCTGAGAGTGATCAAGTAGCTGAAATTAAAAGAAAATAATCAAAACCTGGCATGAGAAGAATTGTGCTGCCATAGACTAGGAAGACAAAACCCTGAGCAATTGTTACTGGATGGCATGGGAAAAATAATAATCCATTTTATTTTAATACAATTTTAGAAGGTCTTTTGGATCTCAAGATAAAGTTGTTTTTAAAAAAACAACCCCAGAAAGAATGTTCTGCTGACTGGGAAAAACTGCTGTTTCAGATGAGGCTAAAAGAAGCACTGCCTCTCACCACTGAATATAAAGACCTATTTTATGGGTTTGCAGACTGGCTTATTCTCAAAGTTCAGGCATATGCTGCTGTTTTCATACCTTAACTAAGTGCTGTGAAGTAACTGAGTTCACCCAGGCTGTCATAAATGTGAGATACAACACTGTAGTTGAAAGTGCTTTCACAGAGAGGGACGGTGACAATGGCAGTGAGTGCCAACATGAGTGATGGTGTTTAGCAAGTAGGAGCAGAAAAATTTGGGGTTTCTATCTCCATCCCAATGTTGTTCAAATATTTAATCCAATTACTTTTTGCAGTAAAATGGTAACTTTTTCAGGGACAAGGGAGTGGATGTTGATTTGAAACTCTTTGGACATCACTCTTTATTGTGTGGGTAGGTGCTTTGTTATGAGATAAAGATGCCTCCAGCCTTGTCTTAAAATTAAAAATCACTTTTGACCAGAAAAATGTCAGATTCCTAATCCAGAAAGGAAGGCTTTGAATCCTTGTCTGCTGTAACAACAAGAGAGCTGAAGTCAGTTTCTTCACACTGGTATCTTTTTTCACCTGCTCTCTGCAGTTATCAGATCTGACATTCCTGCAAATGTCAGATGCACCGTGTTGTTCAGGTGTGTTAAGTGTATTAATTAAGTGTATTTAGTAGTCAATTTAACCCCCAATAACCATATAAAAATGTAGCTGGGTCTTGGAATTCTAATCACGAGTTCAGAGGATTAAAATCAATTATGTGTTATATAAAGGAAAGAGGTTTTTAAAATAGAAATCATTGAGAGTAACATAATCCAACGCAGAAAACCGGAAGTGTGTACTGAGAGAATGCGTTCATGGGTTTGCAATTTTTTTCATCTTTCTTTCAGTATTTCTCCAACTAGACAATATTTTAATTTTGGATCTGAGAGGATGTTTAAGTATGAGAAATAAGCAAAAAATCAGCAGAGCACATAGCTGTGATTTACTGTGCTGTCAGTAGTACTGGATGCAGTGCAGGAATGTTGGTTGTTTGAAAGCGCTGGAGGACCCATCTCATGCTCATCTATTTGACTTGAAGCATAAGCATTTGCTGTTTTATTGATTGCCAAATGCCTCAGCTGCCAGAATGTCTCCTTTTTGATGTGTTGTGGCTTGAAACGATAACAACTGCTTCTTTTCAACGTCCCCAAATTTTAATTTTCTTTTTCATACTTGATTTGGAAAATGTGACATCAATGAACTGCTGGTTATGCCACATCTCCTAGGTACCTTATGGATGTGTTTATTATCTTTTCCCGTTTTCACAGCCTCTTGTGGGCAAAAAGTTATGAGAGTAGCCAATTGTCACATCTGCTGAATTTTTCAGGATTTCATGCACTATTGGTGGTTCAGCTGCAGTTTTATGCACAACTCACTGTGTTGCTTAGTCCTGTCTTGTCTACTTAGTCCTACCTTGTCTCTTGTCTAGACTGCGTGTCTGTTTTGCTGTATCTCACCTAGGAAAGTGTGAAGCCTCAGACTTGGAAATCAAGAAATGCCCTGAGTACTTGAACTAATGAAGTCTATTTTGTATGAATTTGTATCTTGAGGTTGATTGATGTTCATGCTAAAGAAAATGAGAATGCTCTTGCTGTTCTGTTGCTGAACTTTGGAAGAATGCTGTGTCTTGTAGATAATTGTGAGCTTACACTGTGCACTTTTTGTAATTTAGAGCACCCATGTAGGCTTGATCCTTGACCTGGGTGCTTGTTCATGCAATGAAGGTAAAATTTTAAATTATTTTTTAGATTTCTAGAAAACTCTCAAATTCGTTTTGTTCAATATTTTTAAGGGTGCACAAACATGTAAAACTCAGCATTCCTGTAGAGAGATTATAGCACACTACTGTTTTTAAAACAGCTAAGATTTTAGGAATTTAAGATCATCTTACTTTGAGTAGGATAAGTAATTTCCTTAGGTAATTTTGAAAATTCAAGTAGCAGATTATTTGGGATTTTTTTTTTTTCCCATAAAGATAGATGGAGTGTATTTCTGCCTGTGCTAGTCCTGATCCTCTACAACTCAGAATATTCATCGCAGAACTTTAGGATTTTGAAATTATATTAGTAACCTTAAATTAGCCTGTGACACATATGGTTAATATCAAACTTTTATTTATTGGAATTAATAAATCTTTTGTTCAAAAAATTTAAAAAAATCTTGTGCATGTAAGCTGGAAACTTGTTTGTGTGTTTTTTAATAGAATTCTACTCATCATTTTTTACGAGCATATTTACTTAATTTCAGCTTTGCACTAGTTCAGTGTAGAGATAAAAAATGTTATGAATTCTCATATCATTACCTATTTTAATGTCTTATCATAAAAATATTTTGTGCACCCTACTGTTGCTCAAGAAAAATTTCTTCTGAAAAGGGAAAACAATATTAAAAATAAAGATACTATTGATAATTCTTTCCCTATGTGATATTTCAATAGTGAAATTATAGCATAAGATCTAAACAAAGTGTGTTGTGCCACTGTGACCCATGTAATGCTTTGCCTTCACAATTACCCCCTAGTTTTGCCACCAGTAATGAGAGAACCACTGGGCTCCCAACTAACATTTAGAGCAGGGTGCCAGCCTTTACTGAGTGTACAATGAGATGACTCTGTGGTAAAAAACACCAATGCTGATCTTCAGAGATCTATTGGTACCTCTTAGATCCTTTGTCTTAAGTAGTTGATCCGTCTTTGGGATAATTTTGGTTTTTTTAAAAAGCATCTTTGCTGAGTATGGGTGTTGCTAAAAAACACAGTAAACTTGCTTAGCTTGTCTACTTGGAATGTAATGTTAAATCTGTTGTATTTATAAAAATATCAAACAATTTGAATGTCCCTCCACAATAGGAGAAAGGTAATTATATATTTGAAAAAGGGGATTGAAAATAATCTGATGAGAAAAGCAGAAAAAAAAGTAAGGTGCTTCTCAATAATTGTATATGTACATGCTGAGATCTGACATTTTTCAGTGGTTAGTGTGAAGCAGATCTTTTCCTTTTGTTGAGGAAGAGGGAAAGTGATCTCAATTTACTTTGCAGTTATTTCAGGATACCTTGAGGTAAGAATGTGCCTGAGGATAGGTAGAGCAAAGCAGTTGGTGTCTGGTAACTTATTACACAAGGGTAAATCAGCCATTTGCTGGAGCTCTGTTTTGAAAATCTGTCACGCTGTTCAAATTCTGCTGTGTTATGTTTGCTGGTTTTTCAAATAGATTTGGGCAGCCATGCTTTGGTTTGCAATTAAACAGACAATTTCTTTAGGCATTTTTTTTTCTGCTTCACTGAAGTAAAAAAAAATGTTTTATATCCATTTATTACATTCACTGGCAGTTTCATTACTCTGAATATTCAAAACTCATGGAATGAGAATTGCGACTTGGAAGAAATCCAGAGTTCTCATTGTTAATGGTGTTTCAAAGAATCATATTCTGAATTACCTAATAAAGGCTACACTTTATTAGATTTATTGATAGCTTTCCTCATGGGTTGGGCATAGGGTTGAATCGCTAAATGAAAAGAGTAAGTGTTTACTTCTAGAAAGAAGTTGCTTATATTCGATTTTCAGTATGACACAGTTCTTGGTCTTGACCTTCTAAATCTTGATTAATCTCAATTTTGTCTTGTAGCTTGTAGATAGTTCCTAATGATTGAAACTGACATAGCTGCCAAATTCTTGTTTTATGTAATAGAGAAATGTCTTGCCCTGCTTACACTTTTTTGAGGGACGAGGAAGAAAGCCCTGATTGCTCTGGCCTCCAGGATCTCTGTATACAGCACTTTTTATTACTTTGTTGTTGTTGATTCTGTTAAATCCCTGACACTCAGGTTTCAGAGGGGTGTAGTTCATTGCCCATGGGCAGCTCCCAGTATGAACAGCACCACGATGGCACGTCCTTCCTTCTGACAGATTGTGACATTCCAATTCCTGTACAGACTGGTTCTGATCACTGTGGTCACCACACCCATCAGGCAGTGTGTCACTGTGTCCTGGTGCATGTGGCAGAAGAATTACTTCAGAAGAGTGTCCTTAAATTCTCACACAAAGGACATTGCAGGCAGCTTTTAGGGAGCATTTAAGGTGGCAGTACCTGTGTGATCATGGTGCTGATCGTGTTCTATTTTTACATCCTCATGTGACAAAAAGCTGTCATTCATCCTGACTCTCCTAATCAGGGTGTTTCAGCCACTTTTATTTCTGTTGTGTTCGGCCCCAGCTGGAAAATGAATGTATTCTTCAGCGCATCTGTTTTGAAGCAAATCTTGTTTTGAAGAAGAATAGCGTCTAAAGATGCAATATTAAGATGGCTTTCCTGTCTATTATGGGTTAATTAGAAGAGTTAGTATAACTTAGGATTTTTTCTTGACTTGAAAGTTTGATGAATAACTCTGTAAACACTTCTGTCCACTGGAGCAAAGAAGTGTTCAGAAGAAACCAGAATGGCCACAGAAAGAAGCGAAAAGGAAAGGGAGAAAGACTAAGAAACAAACCTGAATAGCTGCAGGTTACATATTTAGCCTTGCTCTACAGGGATGTATTTCTTGGTTGTATTTATTTGTATTTCAGTGCTGCTTGAGAGTTCCTATTGCCACTGTCTCTGTGGTTACCATCCTGAAAAGAAATTGCTTTCTAACTAGCCAACACTGGCAGTATGAGAAAGGAAGAGTAATCCCCATTTTACAGTTGGAAAGAGGCAGAGATGGAGTCTGGCTGTTCTCAGCTCACACAGGATGTCTCTGGGAGAGCCAGAAATTGAACCCAGATATGTTGCTTGAGTCCTACTGAGTCTCAAGGCAGTCTTTTCACAAAACAGAAGAAAATGCATTTGTTTGATATACTCATCTGAATGCTTTTCCTGTGGATACTATTTGGAACATCTGGGTTTTTTTTTAAATTCAAATTAATCTTTTTTCCTTGTTTTTCATTTCATATTTAGCACTAATATTTAATGTGAGATGGAATGGAATTTACAGCTTCACTGTGTGAAGGATTGAATTAGAATAAATTTTAATAATAGTTTGAACATAATTAAACAATTTTTTTCAGAGAGATTACATTTTGAGATAATCTTTATTGTCATTGCTATATAAAAGATTTAAATCTGTTTCCATCTCTTTTTCATAAATTGATGCATATGCAAAAATAGATGATATTTCAGATGTGCTTAAAAGGAAAAATATTTCCCCCTCTACTTTATTAAAAGGAGATAATGGCTTAGACTAGCTTTTAATTATTTTCTTTCAAAAGTATTCAGAAGTTGATAACTTTAATGTACCATGCAAATCTTGAAATTGGTGTGTGAATGTGGTGGATCTTTCCATGATCTCATCTGGGAGAGAACTTGTTTACTTTTGTATTGGGGAATTTCTTCAGCAATGTAGGTGCAAAACCAGTTTTACTTTTACTGATTTAAATTTCTCCTAAGATCATTTTACCAGAACAAATGAAGAAACTACCTGTCTAAGTCCCAGCCACTTGAATAACTCTACATATTTGAGAACCACAGCAGTTTACCCTGTAACTGGAAAAACCATCTCAGGGAGCCGTGGAAAGTTGAAAACTTTGGGCTTTGTTGTTTTTTTAACATCTGCAGGCTGTTTCAGAGGTAGTGAGTGCTTCTGGATGCATATCCAAAGTATCAGCCTTTGACATGATTGTGGTAGCTTAACTTTGTTAAGAGGTAAACATTCACAATGCAGAATTAATTTAGACAATCTGCTGAATTCTTAACATGAGGACTAGATTTACTGTTTGGTTTGGGTTTTTCCCCCATATTTTACTTAAGCTTCAAACTGGTGTAATATTGTTTGTGGCTGTAGCAATAAAAACTGACCTAAAAGTTAGTTTTGTACTAACACATCTAAGAGGAGAGTTGCAGGTGGAAGACAGGTTTGGCACAGTGTTTAGGAGCTCATCTGAAGCCTTGGCTTAGACTTACCGTTCTATTTTTTGAAGCTCTCTGGAGGATCTACCTGGACTGTCTCCAGGTGGAACAAGTAGAATCACTTTGAAGAGAAAGTGAATGAGCATCAACTGACAAATTGGTGTCATCACAAGTAGTACTGGCAGAAAGATCTTGCAGGTTTGCATCCTGCATGTTTTATCTTGAATTGAAACCTTAGGAAACAATTGGACTGGCTGGCAAACGATCCATGTTTGTGAGTGTGATTCTGAAACAAGCCCAGTTATACCATAGTCAGTCTGCCTTTGGAAAATTAGCTGTGATATGAAGGGCACCTTGGTATGCATCTGTCTTAGGATTCTGTTGGAAAAATGTTTCAGGGATTACAATTGTCCAGGCATATGGAATAGTAATTGCATGCAAATACATTTTATGCTTTTTAGCTTGGCTCTGTCAGCTGCAACGGCTGGCTTGCCTGTTTAGTCAAGGGATGTATTATAAAAACAGACAGACTATTAAATGAAAAAATGGGGATGAAAACAAGAGGCTGAAATACAAAATATACTTTCTTAATAATGACTATGGAAATTCTGTACCTAAAACAACTCTGGATTTTTTAGTGGTGATCATACTGATTTATTATTTATTCATGGGCTATATGGATTCATGTTACTTGCTGCCTTCTTTTCTCTGTGCAAGTCTCTGAAGAGACTGTGAATTGTACAAGGAGTGGCTAAAAAATGAGCTTGTAATTGTGTACTTGCAGTATACTTGGGTTCAGCTCTTAGCTATGAGATCAAGGTGTTTTGTTTTTTTCTCTTGTTTTGGTTTAGGTTTTTTTTTTTTTTTTGGTCAGCTTCAATAGTCTGTTCAAGGGTAAGCCTTGAAATTTTGCTAGCTTTAATTCTGATGTAGCCATGGTGTTCACTGTGTCAAAATGTTTCTCAGATCACTTGGCTAACCATTGCTGCCACCTTGGTGGGGACCACAGAAACCACAGAAACATCACAACCAACACAAATTAATTTCATTTGCTTATCTCTTTTTATCTGATAATTAAAATGGACTCTTTAGTTCAACAGAAAACCTATGCACGAACAACATTGATTTGTTTTGATAGGCTTATTGGAAGACAAATGAGCTTTTGAATTACTAGTAACTAAGGAATGAGAATGATGATAAAATCCTGTGAAGTGCTTTGTAAAACTAAGTTCTGAGGAAGTCTGTGGCTGAAGTTCAACATCTATTAATCTTTTTTTATTTTTCATCTAATCTAAACAATTTTAATTATTTTCACTTCCTCTGTGTCTGAAAGGGTAGGGGTGGTTCCTAAAGCACAAGGTGTTCTTCGGTGCATGGCAGGGGCAGAACTGAGCAGGTCTTAATAATTAATTAAACACATCTGTTTCCAGTCAAACAAGCTCAAATCAGTTTGCATCAAATAGAATGGATCACACAGCATTTTTTATTATTGTGCTTGTAAAGTGAATGGATGCATTCAATATTGGGGAAGTGCCCTTTGTGATTGAAAATGTTTGTATTTTTTTTCTGTCTTGTTACTAGGCTTGCAGATAATAACCTTAATGGTTTAGGTGTGACAAGAACAATTTAATTACTAATACAGAATAGGCTTATTTTGAATTTGGATTTATTGTGAAAGCCTAAGTAAAGAGCTTATCCAACAATAGGAAATCTGCAGTTCTTTGAAACTCAGCTCTAGTCCAAGAAACTAGAATCTGAAAAAACTGTTGCAAGCAATTTTTGAACTGGGCTTTGTTCACATGTCAACACATTTTATCTTCAGTACTCTTAAAGGAAAGGAACATTTCTATGAATATCTCTGGCACTTGGCAATGGAGCAAGCTTAACATGTAACTGACAAACCATAGAACAGAACTAGTTCCTTCCTGAAAATTGTTCTTTTCTGTCACTTAAATATTATTTTGGGGAGAAGAGATGTAGAAATTGTTCTTTGAGAACTTAGGTATTCTTTTGATTTGCAGGGGAAAGAGACTTAAAGGAGATAAGCCCTTCTGAACATAAACCCCCATACTTCCTTGATATGTCAAGTATATATGTATATAAACTTGCCATATAGTTGAGTGTTAAAAATGAAGAGTCAGAGCATGACCCTGATGTCTCATGTATCACCTTATATGTATGAGATGTGTCCCCAAGCAAAGTAAATAACACTCTGAACTGTGACCAAACCATGAGATAAATTAATAGACCATATATTTTGGACTGTCCTCTATGGCCTCTAAGCCTTCTACATCAGTCAGGACAAAATCTGACATTCATCATTGACTGTCTCCAAAATTAACTTTCCTAATAATCATTCCTCTGTTTTCTGTCCAAAAATGTTACAGGGTCTGTGGTATACGAACATTTGAGCCAAAGAAAGAATTCCTGCTGAGGTCAATAATGGTATTGTTTTATATAAGGAGGTTTTATATTAGGATTTGGTGTCCCTTCCTTTAGTGGGAAGGTAAAATTCCTAGTGTAGACCCAATACTTGTTTTTACATTAATGATGTTTAAGGTTTATGTAATTCTTGAGATAATTATAACAAATATTTAATAATAAATAACTGTGCTGCTTTACTGAGAAATGTAATATGAAGCATTGTTTATGCAGAGAAGAGCAGGAATATTGTGCAGGAAAGAATGGAGTAACCTTTAGGACTGGAGCACTTGGGTGAAATTTGCATTTTAAGATGAGGAAATGTCTGATTCCAGTGATGTGTTTTCCCTTTGATGTGAAGACAAGTGAAGGGAGCTGGCTGATGGTCTTGGTTGATGACAGCGAGCCAGCAGTGTGATGTAGCTCTCATTAAGGCAAGCATTTCTTCAGTATTATCTTGGAAGCTGTTTCCAGGATAAACAAAACTATTGATGCCTTTGCAAAAGGCAGTGCTAAACTTTGGAGTCCCAGGTACAAAAATAAATGTGTCTGGAGGGAAGGGCTTGTCCTCCCCAAGGAAACAGGGCAAGTACAGCTAATTCTTCCAGGAGATGAAGAGTTTGTAGATGTATTCTATAAATGCACTATGGATGTAAAATTCAACAGAGAAAACGGAAGACATTTAACCTGAAAGTTAGTGATGACATAAGAAACTACAAAATAGCTGCAGGTAAATTCAAGATAGAAATTAAAGGCACACAAGGCCCGGACAGCATTTTTCCTACATCACTGGGCTTAGTCTTGTCCATTCTATTACAAATGCTGTTTTTAAAACAGGCACAGTTTTGCCCCTGCTTTCTAATTCCAGTTAGAAAGCTTTCAGCACCCAAATGAATTGGACTCTGAAACTGCTGTCCACAAAATGAAGTGTAGGTAAAAGGCCCAGTTCTTTTACAAAGGAAGTTGTGTCCACAAATAGGATTGTGTGATGTGGTTAGCTCTGACCACACAGAGCTGCTTTGTAACCTGCTGATCTGTACGAGTGCTGTGCCCTTTCCTATTTCTGTTACTCCCTTAAATTCCAACATATCTGATGTTTTCTCTGAATAGGTTACTCTTTTAAGTCTGTTCTTGAAAATTCCTGATAATGAATGGTGGTCACGTTCCTTTTTTGTGTTTATCTCTTTGCTTGAATGTGGCAACAGTGAATTAGCATAAATGGTCTGAGGAAAATAGTTAATATAGATTAATTTTTGTTCTTCTTTAATCCTTAGAATTTACCTCCTTGAAGATACATCAAAGATGAGTTTGGTTCATAAATATGTTCAGAAGATGAATATAGTAGGGGGAAAGAATCCTGTTTTATGGTATTTTTAAAACCAGAAATAAATCCTTTATAATCAGTAATTGACCTATATGATATGTTTTTTCCAGTTTGTTTCAGATCCTTGTGCCAGCAACCCCTGTCTCCATGGTAACTGCAGCACCAGCGGGGATGGCTACCTTTGTCTCTGCAGTGAAGGCTTTGAGGGAACACACTGTGAGCACTCACCCCTCAGCCCTGCAGCCTCCCAAGGGACAGAGGCCACCTCCCCCCGGCACAGCAGCCCGGCCTCATCCACCCTGGAGCCTGACCTTGCTCTGCCCCGCTCCAGAGCCACTGTGACGTTACCTATGTGGCAGCCAAAGGCAGGACAGAGAGTTGTGGATCTCAAATGGGATGAAATAGAGGTGAGACTATTTGGTCAAAGTGAAAATTCACTGACAAAAAGCTTTAAAGTGTTATTTTCAGGTTGTCATTTCGGCGTGGTTTCATGATAATCTCATGAGAAGACTGAAGGTATGATCTCTGCCCTGAGTTAATATGCTGGTAAAATTAAAACAAAAACCCATTTGATCTGTGTTATGAGTAATGAACTTAAGTTGGCTAGTGTGTTGTGTTAGATACTTCTTTGAAATGAGAGAATATTGGTTCTTCCAGTCAATTGTGTGACACCGTATCTACAAACATCAAATAAATTTAGGAAATGTTAAAAGTTAAAACAATACCTTTAATATATTTTTTGGTATTTGCCGTTATAATCACATTTTGCTATGTGTTTCTGCATTATTAAGACAACATAGTTACTTGAGGATCAAAAGTGGTAGTTAATACATTACACAGGGCACAACTCTAGGGATGCAATGACAGTGGTGGAAACTTCTAAATGTTTAAATTTTAAACATTTGTTGTAACTCTTACAAACAAATCTCTGTCAAAACTTAACAATATCTGGTAAAGCTACAGCTGGAAAGCTCACAACATATGATCCTTAAGAAATGTGATCTTTGTTTTCCACTGTGTTGTACTCTGCGCTATTTGTAATGCTTAAATGTTTTGCATGGACTCAAGCATCTGCAAAAATTGAAAAAACTATCCAGCTTAATCAAGTTCTTGTTAAAGCAACGATCAGCTTAGTACCAAGTGCTAGCAATAATGAAACTTGTTGCTGAAAAATTACTTTAATTTCTGTAGGCGAAGAATTAGAATTTTTGTGGCATCATTTTCTTTTTGAGAAAGGCCTTGTAATATAAATTTATTTCAGTTTATTCAGGAAAAAAATAGGTAAAATATCAGTTGTATCTTTTTTTGAAATGTTTTAATGAGTTTGATTCTCCTGAGATGTTTTAACATACTGCATAATGAGAAAGTGAGCAGGCAGGAGTTTAACCATGGAACAAGTATAATTTTCATCACTCTATGCTAGCCCTAACAAATTTGTTGTTTCCACAATTTATTTAATCAGTTTTCTGTAAGTAAAATCAGACCATGTAAAATATATGTTTGGTGTGTTACAGCTCTGATGTTAGCTAAGATATAGGTATTTATAGGGCTGCATTCCATTTCAGTGGGAGTGCTGGTGGGCAATGTCTGGAGCATAAAGCTTTATTTCCTGGAATTCCATCTCCCATATCTATTATTTTACAGTAGAACATATGTCAGGCACCAAGGATGGAGTTGGGAGAGAGCACTGAAGCAGAAATAAACAATGATCTGCTCTTATTACTTAGTTTAAATTCAGTTTCATCTCTGCATGGGTGGTCCATATGTCCTGATCAATTAAGGGCATGCTCTTCCCTGTACCAAATTTCCCTGGTGTGTCTTCCTCAATCTGTGGTCTGGTGTTGTATAAGGAACATTTCTGCCTGGTTTGCACTTTAGGTACATTCAGTAAGAATTTCAGTCAAGCAGATAATTCACAAGTGAGTATTTCAATAGTTGAAATTCACCCTTCTGCATGTCTTGTGTTACCTAAGAAATACACATGGATTATCAATTGCTACTGTATGACTAACACTAGCATGGAAATTACTTGCTATCCTACTACAAAATTGCTTGTGTTGATATATTTTAATATACTGTGATGGGTCTTGTATTTTTGACAAGCTCTCCAGTGTGGCATAATGACCTTCTACCTTATACTGTGGAAGTCACAGTGAGAGATGATTATCTGAAACAAAGAGATTTCAGTTGCTGATTCAAGACATTGTATCTGATCTATATTAACTGAGGAGAGTTGATTTGCCTGAAGGTCTGTGTTACAAAGCCTCTTTGGTGAAGATTTCAAAAGTCAAATGTGTTAATAACAAAAACACTACCATACCTCATAGCTGTAAGAACTTTGCAAAACTTGATTCTTCTTTGGTCTCTTAAAAGGAAGAGTAGCTGTAGGTTTTGTGTTGCAAAAATGTGCTGTTTTGATCTTTGAGTTTCAGAGGACAACAAATACTGATATTATGTTTTTGTTTGTTTTTTATAAATCTTCCAAGACAGTCAGTTTTCCAAATTATTCTATACTAATACTGGAAGTGAGTTAATGTTCTTCAGACCCTTTTATCTCAGAGAGAAATTTTGCCAGACTCTTTCCAAATGAAAGCTCTCACTATCTCTTTCTGGGAAATTTTGGGAACTCAAAGAATGAACGCCTGAGAGAAGTAAGCTGTCTAGGAGAGGCATGATGTGTGCTTACAGTTGGACATGTTTTCTGTATTCCTTGGATACCAGGGATACATTTAGCACTGCTTGCTGGAATCAACTGTCTCAGTAGTGTCTGTACCAATAGGTAACATACAGATGTCTTTGGATGCAGTTTAATTTCTGAGTTGTCTTCATATAAGAAATTAATCTTTTCTTGATGTGCAGATTAAGGACTAAAACCATAGATCATAAGCAAAAATTTCTTATCTCGGTTGATTTTCTTTAGTATAATATGAATTTATCTTTGGGCTCATCCATTGAAAGATAATTCTTTTTCTACTTGGGGCAACCAGTTCCCCTTGTAATAGAGATCCAACTAACAATCCACATTTACCCAGTTCAATTACTTTTTGTGTTACAGTGTATAAGAGATATTTATTAGCCAGTAATGGAGGGAAAAAGAAACCATCTCATTAATCCTACTCAATTAATGGATTTAATAAAGGTTTCAGTGTACAAAATCAACTGTAAGAATAGCAGTACCATACACTTATATGCAGCTTTTCATAATAGACCTGAAATTCTTTTCAAAGAAAATCAGCTGTATTATTCCCATTTTACAGACTGAGATGCAGAAGCAGAGAGCAGTGAAGTGATTTGCCAGGTGTGCAGCCAGAAATTTTAGAATGCTGAGCATGTGAGTTCTAGTCTAACCTTCTATTTATACTGCAATTCTGTGCTCAGATTCAAGGGTTTGGAACTAATGATTAGAGGCTACAATAAACTTCTAATTCCCCTTGCAGTGGGGACAGCATTTGTTTTATGTGTGTCCTTAGTCAGTAAATTGCAAGCCTTTAGGAGTGTGGCTGAATCAGTTGTTAAATCCTGAGTGTGTTCCTGCTCTGCAGCAATGGCAGAATTATTCCTTAAGTATATTGTTGAAAAAGGAACCTTTAAGTCTTGACTACTTTTATGTGTTGCTAAATGTTTGTGCATTTTTTTTTCTCAAAGTATGGTATGGGTGCAGAAGGAGGAATAGAATCTGAAGAAAAGCAGAGGAGAGATCCACTTGAGATTGCTAAATACAGAATAGAAACTTGATCCTTAAAAATGACATCTTAGAAAAAGCTTTCATGTGGAAATGGGTGAAGGTTGGAGTATATATGCTTGTCCTTTTCTTGCCCTATTTTCTTGTCGTTCCCTCTTATTATTGCTGTTAAGTGCTGAAATGTGTGTAATTTTGGTTTGACTTAGGACAAGCTCTTCTAACTGTGTATAAAATTTGTTTTTGAAATCTCTGTAGTTTTTCTTTTGCTCCAAGAAAAAAATATTCTACGAACACATAAGGAGAATGAAGGAAGCACAGATTTTGGTAGAATAGTATTAGCTTTCTTCTAGGGGAAATCTGTAACTTCACTTACTCTCTGCTCTACAATATTAGTTTATGGAACTTTTTGTTTATATAGAAACATTTTCATAGACAGCTTGATGTAAGCATCTCTGTATAGGTGCTACTCTTTATTATATTTATTTTCTAAATAAAACCCTAAATGTCTCTGAAAGCTCAATATGCTTAAAGAAGACTTATGCAAAGTTTATACAAACCTCAGTTTATTATGTTCCATTACTAAATCATGTTTAATAGATAGTCATAAATCATAGTTTCCTAAAATCAAAGCTCTTTAAGTCAGAAATTCTAGCAAGTACAATTACATGTTGAAGGTCTTCTCTTCTGAAGCTATATTGGTGGGTGGGCTCAGGAGTTTTGGTTATCCAGAGATGTTTTTGAAAAGTGTCTGGATTCATTTAACTACTCCTTCAGGAATCATCCTGTTTTGAAGTCCTAGAAGGTATGAGGGGAAAAAGAGAAAAAAAACTCCCAAAACCTGATGTGTTTACTGCCTTTCAGTGTTTTGGTGTAGAAATATCTATAGCTGACTTGACAGTCTTAGGTTGAAGTTTATGTCCCAGCTTATCCTCCAGTGACCTGAGCTCATACACTGCATGCGAAGATTTGACTATGGGGAATTTTTGCTCAATGAACTTGTTTACACAGTGTTTATCTTTCTTTTCAGAACAGCTCCATACACTCTGGAATAATAAATGACTATTAATTCTTCCTGGAAGTAATCTTTATTAAATGACTGGGCTGTGATCTAAGCAGAGGATAGGCAGCTAAGCCTCACACAGCCATTTGCTCACTGCCCCATCGAGTGAGATGGGGGAGAGGATTGGAAGGGTAAAAGTGGGAAAACTCATGGGGAGATGAAGGCAGTTCAATAATTTTAAAAAGGAGAAATAGAAAATAACAAAACAAGTAATGCAAAAAGCCCTAATTACTCACCACAAAGTAACTGGTGCCCAGCCAGTCTCTGAGCAACAGCAGCTCTGGCCAACTTCCACCCCCCATGCCCAGTTTTATTGCTGAGCATGGCCTCCTGTGATATGGGATGTCCCTTTGGTCAGGTGGGATCAGCTGTCCCACTGTGTTCCCTCAGCACCCCCAGCCTGCCTGCTGGTAGGGCACTCTAAGAAAGAGAAAAGGCCTCGATGCTGTGTGAACACTTTGTTGATAACTAAAATATCCCTGTTATCAACCCTGTTCATCACAAGTCCAAAACATAACACCATGCAAGCTATTGTGAAGAAAATTAAATCCATCCCAGCCAAAACCAGTACAGATTTTATGAAGCTTACAGTGAATTTGGTGGATGTCTTGAGACGAGAAGGCAGCTTGCTAATATGATCATCTAGGTAATTTATCTGTCATTGTGTAAGAGAGCCTCCTGTGCCTGCTGATGCATCTTGGTGTGATGTTGGCATTGATAGTCTTTGACAGAAAAAACAAGTTTTAATATGTTATCTGGAGGATTGCTGTGCACTGGAATGTGCTGGATCCTCCTGGTGCTGACTCCTGTGGTTGCTGACTCTACAAAGTGACTCTTGCTCAGATGAGCAAAGAAACACTGCCAGCAACAGAATTTGCTGGGTGGATGTGCAGCCTCCCTTACACCAAGTTTCAGTTCTATGATAACTGGTAAGCATTCTTCATCTGATACTGTTTTTGGATGCAGTCTGTCAGTCTCCCCCTGGTGTTCTTCAGAGAGGCACTACTCCTACTCTAAACACATTTGCTTTTCTCTCCTACTAGTGAGATGTGTTAGAAGTAAACCTTGATTTTTCTTTCTCTTCTGGTTTTCTTTCAAGCATTGTCCCGTCTGAAACTCTGAGGGTAGAACCAAGTGCAGTGATGTGGAGGTTAAGCTAAATGACACTAGATTTTTCAGAAGCAGTAGCTTTTCTGTGCTACAGGGCAAGGGTACTAGAACTGCTTTTTTTTTTTTTTCTCCTGTTAGAATTTTGTTTTGAGTTCAATTTCTGTGCTAGAAATGATCCTGCTTTGTTGCTTGACATCCTGACAATAAGTGGATAGTGCTAGATCCCTCTCTTATGGTTCTATTCTGTTGCCTTTTATTTTCCTACTTCTCTTTTTACTTTTTATTTGCCGACAGCTGTTCAAGGTCTATAGTTAGATCTAACCTGTTTTATTTCTTCCATATATTATTTTTCCCTTGCATAAGGAAGACTGCCAAACATATTATATTTCTTAGATAATAAGGGATACCTCTTGCTACACCTACAGGGTCAGAGGAGAATAAATCCTGCAGGCCCTATTCTGATAGAAAAGTAGTTATATGTTCAGAAAATCCAAAATTGCACGTTATGAAACTTGCTTTATTGAACTGAAATTTAATATGAAATCCCTTGGAAGAAAATCTGAAAGAACTAGCATTTACAAGACCATTCCTCATACTGCATTTGTCATGACAGTTTCTGTCCTACAAAAGAACTGAAAGGTTTTCTTTCATAATGGCAGTTTTTTATGGATGCTACCCCAGAACACAGCCTTGCTTTTCTCAAAAAACTCATTTTCTCACTCCTTCCATAACATAATGTCTTTTCAAATATGTTTAAAATTTTAATTTGTTGTTTTTTTACTTTTAAGCACTGATCTTTGCTGTAGGATGAGTTTGTATCCCTCTTTTTTATTTCGTTCAAGAATTATGTGTGCATTCATATATTCTGTTTAATTTCAGACTAATTTGCCCCACTTTGCTTTGGCTGCAAGACTCTGCAGAGTTGTCTATTGCCCCACCAGGAGGTAAAAACAGGGGAGCAGATTTTTGAGATGGAAAAACAAAAGGTTGACCAGAGAGAAAATTCCCAAGGCAATATTTTGAAAGAGAACATTCTCAGAACAGGAGGAAAGTACCTGAGTTGTGGGTATATGTGTGTGTCTGAATGTGCACACACATGCACACCTACTTATTTCTGGTAAATTTGTGCATATTTTCAAAAGAAGCACTTTCACTGTATGCTGGAGTGTGGTTTAGTGAAAGTTGTGGTGTCACTGAAGTTACAATGGCAATTAACAGGAAAGACTTCAGAGGCAACTGGCTCATGGGGTGAATTTTCACTGACAGCATCACAGTATAGGTGAGGTTCAAGGCACTTCTGGACTTTTCTAGTCCAAACCCTTGCTCCAAGCAGGGTCAGCTAGAGCAGATTGCTCAGGACTTTATTCAGCTGAGACTTAAATAACTCAAAGGATGGAAAGTACACAAGATACCTGGGCAACCTCCTCCACTGTTTGGAACTATCTGTGGTTTTCAGAAATAATTATTAATACCTTGTTGATAGGGTAGTGAGGACTTTCTAAAGTGCATATAAATTTAGTCATTCTACTTACAAACCACTTTTAGATTTGAGGAAAGTGTGGTGTATTTTGCAAGAAGTAAAAGCTTTCTGCCATTCTGTGAACTTGGGGTTGAGATACAAAAGAAATGCAAAAGTATCATGGCAGCAGAATGGCTGGATTTTGCACTGTCAGGATTAGTCTGCCAGTGTTGATAAGGCCTTGTAGAATTACAAATGTCTGCTCAACTTTTCAAGAAATCTACTATGAAATTTCATATACAATAGCTATCTTCAGAGAACTAATTTCAGCACTGAGAGGCTGCATAAATGTAGACTTAGAGTCTGTATGCTCTTCTTCTCAGCCTTATTGAATTAAAGTCTAGTACACTTAGGAAGTAATAAAGGCACTCACTCATGTAAAAATATTGCCTTGGGATTTATGTATGTATTTCAGCACTTGTTGAATTAAGTGTATATCTCATTATTCAGGTTTTGTTAGGCAGGAGAATATCTGCCTAACTCATGCTATTTAATTTCTTCAGAAAAGTTGTAATATGGAAGAACAGTCTGTTTCTCTCTTTGGTACTAGCCCTGATTTTCTTTGCAGTCTCTTCTATACCACTGCCATGGCCTGGTAAGGAAATCTAACAAAATCACTGCTGGCTTGTTAAGGCCCAGGTGGAGATTGTAGGAGTAAGAACTCTCAAGATTTCACTCTTGCTTTCTCAAATGATGCCACTCTTTATCAATGTAAAGTCTAAAAGCATTTGAAGCAGAAATATAGTTTTTATATCTTATGTTATCTTTTAAGAAAAATATAACACAATTTAGATGCAAACTTATGGCACATTTATGTAAAGAGAAATTCTATTTTTACTGTCAACAATTTGATATTTAATAATTTTAAACTCTAAATAAGGCATTGAAGAACAGTGTTGGATGTAGTCTCTGTTGACACAGGAGATTATCTTTGTAATCAGCTCCTAAACATACTTTAGACTCTGGAGGGTGCATGAAGGTTTTATTTTCTTTGGTGACTATTTTTAAAGTAGCTCCATCATTTGTGTGAATGTTTATAAGTGTGTTCCCCAAGAACCTTCTTGCTGTCCTGACATTTCTGTACTATTAAATGCTTCAGGAGAAGTGTTGGATGTCATTGCAGTTATGTTATGTTTTCCTTTGATAGTCTTTAAATTAAAGATACCTACTCTATTTGTATTTTTTACTTTAGACTAGGAATGATCTTTATTTTGTCCTCTGGAAATCATTACAGTATATTTCCCAGCGACTTCAGTTTTAAGTATCTCCTACCAGTTCTAGCAGCCTTTTTTTTGCTGCTTTGGAGAGTGAAAATTACAAATTGTTTTCATCTTTTGAGTGTCCTTTATTGTTGTAATATATTGGTTGTCTTTGCCCTCATTCTTCAGTAGTATGGTTTTGCAGAGTGCTCTGTTAAGACATGAAAGAGACACACTTAAAAATCTTTATAAAAATTTCTCACAGCTGTGAAAAACCTGCAATTTGTTTCTTAATTCAGGTGTCAAAGCTGTCATTTTTTGTCTCCACAGAACTTGGCTGAAATAGGACACTGCTGAGACCATTTTTTTCGTTATGAGAGTTACTGCTTCTTCCTATGGTTTTTGTCTGATCCAAGTATCCAAATTGTTAATATATAAAAATTTTTAAATTTCAGTTGTCATAAAATCTGGGTTTAGCAGCCTACTGATTTAGATGGTTATTTTACCTGATTCTTAGAGTAGAAAGTCAGGGCCAATTACAAATAGAGTTCCTAGAGAAATACATCAAACATTACAAATCTCTTAATAAAAGAGTCCAAATCATGCATTTTGCCTTCGCTCTTCTAATTATCTTTGCAATATTTCCTATGTGTGGTTTCCTGCTGAGTGAAACTAAATTCTGATGTGTTTGCAAACTAAAGTTTTTTTTTTTTGTTTCATTGGTTTTTTTTCCATTTTATGAAGGTTAAGTCTCATGTCTTGTTCTGTAGCCACTTTGTTCAGCTCTTGCTTCTACGATTCTTTTATTTTTATTCTAGTTGCAAAGATGTCAATACCTTTTACTTTAAAAACTTCTAATATTAAACAGTAAGGTAAATTACATGCTTACATTA
>VZRH01007259.1:1051691-1101967 GCA_013397555.1 Urocynchramus pylzowi | reverse complement strand
AAACACACAAAAAAAACAAAAACAAAAAAAAAAAAAAAAAAAAAAAAAAAAAAAAAAAAAACACCAAAAAAAAAAACCCAAAAAAAAACCAAAAAAACCCCCAAAACTTTCATGCTTTCTTTTGTCAGATTTCATGGTTTATTGTTAAATAAAGTTATTTTTATTTTCAGATAACCCCAGATGTAGCTTGTGGAAATGCCAGTTCCAATACTTCTGCTGGAGGCCGGCTTATCTCCTTTGAAGTTCCACAGAATACATCAATAAAGTGAGAATATTCTTATATGTGATGAAATACAAAAGCACTTTTATTTTCATTTGACTGGATATTTTAGACAACAGTTTTTCAGATAGGCAAATTTGTCAAATGACTAAAAGACAGACTTCAAGCAGGTAGCAGAGCCATGATAGCTCTTTGCTTGGCATAATTTCTCCCACATATTTAATGGTTTAGAAGATGTAAGCATGTAAGCTGTCTCTGGGCTGTCATAATGCGTTAGAAATTGGGGCAGATGTGTTGAAGATGTCAGTTTGGAGAAGATATGACTTTGTGCAGAGAACACTTTTCCCCCCCTTTAATCTCAAGATGAACTTGCTGATAGAAAGTGTTATTGTTGACTATATGGGTGCATGTATATTGTGCATTTGTATTTGATTTCTGGGTTATTGCTTTGGGTGTCACCATCACTGTGAAATCTTTGTGTATGTCCTAAAAAAATGTTTCTCAAAAATATGAATTTATTCCATTATTCCCTTTTCAAAATCATGCTTTTTGGATAAAATACTTGTTTTGTTACATTTTATTAACAGAACCTGACTTCCTTGAAAGATCTGATTCTGTCAGCTGGGATGAGGCATTTTCTTACTGGAAATTTTATTAAAAAAAAAAAAAATCTGCCAACGTAGTTCTCTGGCTCACAGCTTTGCTGCAATTTTAGACTTACATTTTCCTAAAATAGCCTACTTTTCTCATACTGTCATCTTATCTTTCAGAATCCCATGTTTCTGTTAAAAAAGGCCATGCTCACAGGAAAAAACAAAGTGATGCAAGCAGACAAGCTGCAGACAGTTCGGAGCAGTAACTGTTAAACGTGGGGGCCGTCCCGCCCTTCCCACGGGGCTTTGAATTGTGCTCATTCATGAGCCTTAAGCCTAAGTCAGGAAGAGATCTGGGAGTGTGGATGCCCTGGCTGGCTGGAATCTGAAAAGCAAACAAGTGGCTTTTCTTGGAATAAGGAAAAAGCCGGCATTTGTGGATTCTAAAGTTCTATTAAAGAGCCTTGATGGAGAAACCCGGTTTTAAAGGAGGTTGAAGAGTACACAGTTAGTTTTGATCATTTTTTCATTGTATATTTTTAGTAGATTTTTTACCTGAGTAGATGAGTGCAAGTCAAGATCGATTTTTATTTCATTTACTATCTTAAAGGCCCAAGTAACTTACCTGATTCAATGGCTGTCTCTGAAAGGAGAATAATTTCAGTTTAATAAGTTGATTTTGTTTTGATTGTCATATGAGACCTAAACTGTAAAACCAGTTGCTATCCTGTTCTAAAAGTGAAACATTCAGCTTTTGGAATAGTAATTGGGGTTGTTCTTAAAGAGGGTGCAAATAATGTAAAAAAATTTGCTTCTTAGGACACCTAGTTGCAAGATTTTTTCAATGTCTGTCACACACGATTACAAAACTTTGCTTTTCTTGTTTTGAAGTCAAATAACAAGTGACCAGGGAAAAACTGCCTTTGTTTTTAGCAGGATTGAAATAATTTCAGTACAGGATATTGTGGAACAGAGCTTCATCTCTAGGTATTTGGAGGTCTGTTTTCAGCAGGAGAGAATTACCAGTTTTTAGCAGTTGGATGCAGTTGTGTTTGTATTTTTGGAGGATTGTTCAAACTCATTTTGGATTCCTTCATAGGAAATAAATGCAAATACTTGGGACCTTACCAGAAATATGACAGATTTTTATTGTTTCATTATGGAGGTGAGTAGGAAAAAAAGTGCCCTGAGAGTACAAAGACTGGCATAATGTAGCTCCCTAATGGAGCCGACAGAGTGGATGCAGTAGTAGACTTTATATCCAATCTGTCAATATTCAGGAAGGCACCATGGGCTCAGTGACCTTGGGAGCATTACATGACTCATTTGATTTACAAGAATAAACTGTCCTGAATCTTCGATCTGGTGTGTCAAACAAATGAGGATTTCTACCAGGATCTGTCTCCCGGTATTGAGCGAACATTGAATGTTCTTCAGTAAACAACAGGGCTGGATGTACTTCAGCTGCAGAAAATGGTGGCACTGTAGGATGGAGGTAATATCCAAAAAGGCAGAAATACAAGGACTGAGTAAGGATCATTTATAAAGATATACTTTACTATTATGTGGTATTTATCTAAAACTCTTCTTGGATATTAAGATGGTGACCTTCAAATATCAGAAATTGGGACTCTGTATGATTTAATCTGCTATTACATAAACTATTATGCAAATCTTACAATTGAAGCATTTTTAGGTTTTGTGGACATTCTGATGACATTCAGGATTTTTCCTAATTCCATACTTGCTAGATTTAAGTTTCCCATCTTTGTTAAGGTTCAAGTCTACAGTGGTGTACTTCCTAATTACACTGACTTCCCTCAGTGTAAATATTCTCATCATTTCTTTTCTTAGAATAAGGCAAGATGCTACCGCTTCTCTCATCCTGCTATGGAAGGTCACAAGCACTGGATTTAGACAGTGCTCACTTATTGATGGCAGAAGTGTCACTCTTCTCCAGGCACTGGGTGGACTTGTGCTTTCTGAGGAAATGCTGGCATTAGGAAACAACTACTTTATTGGTGAGTAACATGCTGACTTTCTGTCCATCACCTCTAGGTGACAGCTGATGGTTTACTCAGCATTTAGGGGAACAAAGGACTAATTCCTTTAAGTGCTGAAAGATCCTAATGGGATATTGGGACCATGTTTCAGACATTGGTTCATTCAAACCAGACAAGAGCTACTCTAAATTCTTATACAGTTGGCACCATTCACTTTAAAATCAACACGGTCATTTTTGTCTGATACCTTGAGATGATGCAAGTTATTTTATATGTTCTATTTTAATAAGCTTTTGGCAAATGCTGCAGTATATAATTGAATGCTTGAGGTGTTTCTTTGTCAGGGATTGTGTCATGGAATGCTTTGTGAAGAAGCTTATGCCTGTAGACAGGAAAATTGAAAAAATACATTACAAGATCAGATTTCCTATTATATTTTAACAGTGTTTAATTGCACTACTTTTTTATCTTCTAGTGTTGTCTCTGTGAATATGGAACCTTAGAAATATACCATTTGTTTCACTCAGAGATTAAATGTTAAGCATCTTTGTGGAAGGAGTATAATGAAAATAGCCTGATATATTATTTTTAAGGGTATGGGAAATAATACAGATTTAAAGCTATGTTTTTGCATAGACACAAAAGACTTAATTAAATTGAGATTTCTGAGCAGATGTTTTATTATACCAATGACATGAAACCAAAATCATTGTAATAAAAGCACTTGCTTTCTGCTTGAAATGCTGTATATTTTTAAAGGAACTATAAGCTGCCACAATTGTTATTTGAAAACTTACCATGCTAATAAATGTAAAAATAAAAGCAGTCTGATACAGAAACACTGGGAAAAATTCCAAGTGTGTAGCTAATACAGAAAACCCCCAAATACAGAAGTAGTAACTTGCTCTCTCCTTTTTCAGCTATCACTTTCCAAAGATACTGCTTGAAGGTTGTTAGTAGAATAACTTAATTCTTATCATCAGTGGTTTCTTTTAGTGATGTTTATTTTCTTCAAATAATTTTCCACTTTCTTTTAATATTATTATTCCTTCTAAGATACTTAGTTTTGGAGGCTTTTTTTTCTCCCCTTTTAATCTTGTTTTGCATTTAATTTATCAGAGTTAAAGCCTTCCTCTCATGTCTTTGGAATAAATTTTTGCATTGGCTTTTTGGTAGTTAATGTATGATAAAAGTATCCTGGAGACAGGATAATTGGTAGCTTTTATGCAGTGGTGAAAATGCCTAAAGGCACAGCTTAGTCTGATCTCCTGAGCAGAGGGCCCAGGTTGCTCTATGAAGGCTCCACTTGACTGTACAAGCCATACAGCATAGGTTGATTTAGATAACTAAAATATGTATTGTGTTACTCTTTCATAGTTTGTCTTGTCCTACTCATCTCTATAGCTGAATTTCTGTCACTGGGATTCTCTGAATTTTTTATTGTGTGCTGGGTAACATGAGGTAAAAATATACCTTTTCCTAGATGAATATAACAGGAGGTTGAATTCACAAAAACTGTTTATTTCATGCAGTACAAGTATTCTGAGACCTCTTGCTTTACTTCCATGTGGTTCTCAATACTTTCTTTGGTTTTTCTTTTTAATTTCCTGATAGTGAAATTCTGTGTAAAGTTTTCCAGCTGCTGAAACTAAGGCATGAATTTTTTAGTTTAAGAAAGAGCTTCTGAATTTCCTTCTAAGTTGTATGGAAATACACTTCTTACTTCCCATCATCAGTTTTTGTCTAATGAAGTGTAGGTCTTGGGTGTAAAACTTAAAAAGTAACTCAGTTATTTGGTGTGAAAATTAATTTTATCTTCACTCAACTGAAATCCATAATTCTGCCAAGGCTTATAGAAAATAATTTGATCTTTACTTCAGATTTGATCCAGATCTGTGGAAGAAGTCTGTCAATTTGACATGCCTTGCAAGTTTTTAATCATTTAGCTTTCAATAAGTCACTTGAATAAAGTTTTTCTTATAGACAAATTTCCATGTTTCTTGATAGACATGAAAAGCTTATTCTAAGGTACAATGAGTTAAAGTGGGTGTTTTTATATTAAAAAACCAATAATGTTGCCAGTGCTTTTGTTGATGTTATTTTAGCTAGAATGATATGAGGAGGCCACAAGATGCTGTAGGTTTCTGTGGGCAGTCACACAGTAAGGCTGTGGACCACGTCAGTCGATACATTTACTTTATAAAATTTCCTCCTCCTTCCCCCACTCTTCTTCTGTTTATTCAAGTGTGATTTTAAAGGTTTCTTCTCTTAATTGGTGAATTTTGTACAAGGGCATTTTTTTAATTTTGTAAAAAATTTCTGATTAGAACTGTAAAAGAAAAATGAGGAAGATATGAGTGGCGTTTTTTGACTTTTTTTGTGTGTGTATGTCTCTTTTGATCTACATCCTTTTTGAGTCATTTCTCACCGTGTTCCTTCCAAGTTTTGTTACTCAGCAAGGTACTTTAATTGCCTCTTGCAATTGAACTCTTTCTGAATCAGTTATTTATGTCAAAGATAAAACATTTAGGGAAATATTATTTGTTTTGTGTTACCTTGTGGTGACACAAGTTTAAAGTTGTTTATACAAGATTTCAGAAGACTCAGAAGTCAGCAGTAATGTGCTGATTTGCTGATCATGTGGTTCAGGGCACAGTGTCTAGAGGTTGGGAAGAATGCTGGTTTTGAGATCTAAAAATAGACCCTGTCAGCACAGAGCTGTTCACCCCGGAGACAGTACCTGCACTGTGTGAGAATGAAGGGGAGAGCATAGCACAACTCACCCAAAAAGAGCACTCTGTGTTCTCTAATGGGGTTTATAAAATGGCTGCTGCATCTGCAAACAGTCTTTTGCAGTGCAGGGACAGAGTGCTGGTGCTGTGATTATGCAGCAGGATTATGTGGTTTAATTACAGCATTGACCTGGCTGTGGCCAGCAGAAGACTGACATGGGCATTCTGCAACATGTTCCTTCCATGTTTTGCTCAGGATTTTTAAAGAGTTTCTCTGATAGATTTGCTGCTACACATGTGCCAGTCTTCTAAAACAATTGTTATGTTTTATTAGAGAGTGTACTGATTAGCCAGTGGGGAAGAAACCCCAGTGTGGTTCAGGCTTTAAAGTGAGAAAGGGAGATATGTGGATTAGGAGTAAGATGAAGCTCATGGCCCATGCTGAGGTGCTGGTGCCTTTCAGTGCCAGGTGACTGCTAGACAGAGGTGGCCAGGAGGTGGCTGGTCTGTAGGACAAGCCAGGGGAGCTGTTCGTCTCTGCTCGTGGTTTGCAGCAACACTGTTCCATTTGAAACCAAGATTTTAAAAAATGGTGTTTAATAGAGGGCATTTCTGAACGGGAAATGTTTTTATTATCTGTTCTGTGGAGTGCTGTGGGTGGTAATCAAGATTGGCCAAAGAGATAGTGAAAAAGAGAAGCAGGAGGGATTTAATAGTGTCTTTAAATAAAAGATGGAAATGAAGGGTTCAACATTAAAAACATTATTGAAGTAAAAGGCAGGCTTTCCATTAATTAGACTTATAGATTTGTACACTTTGTCCCAATGTTCTTTGAAGTTAATGAGTGATTCCCCCATAAACTCTTTATGATATTTATAAAATACCAGTATTTGTTTTATTTCTGGATCTTCATATATTTGTGCTAGCAGTAATGGTACTAAAATGTTTGAATGAGTTAACGGCAAAACTTTACATTGTTAGAGAGTCACACACCTATTCTTCATAGCAATATGTCTTGAGAAATTGAAATCAGATGAAATACATTTTACAAGTCTGAAAAAGTGAGATAAGAGTTCCCTGATGCACCATCAGTTGGTGGAGAAGTCTTTCAGAAGTTCTCATGAATGCTAATAGGTTACAGCTAAGGATCTCTGGGGTGAGTTGAAATTGCTGCTTGTTATATGTTTTGGGGGAAATCTTATCTACCCAGCACTGTGCAGTCCTGTTTCAGGGAATAATATACTGGATTTTGGAACATGTATATGTTTTTCTATACTAGATTGTTGCAAATGCAGAAGATTTACTGAATTGCTTAATTAATAGCTGCCTTGAGAAGAAATTATGCATTAACATTTTTCTTTAAAAAATAAAAAAGGCCTTTAAAGGGCTTTGAAGGACATTCTCTGCTTGTATGGCATCTCCCACAAAAATCCTTTATGTTTTTTTGCATGCATCTCTTTTATCCAAGCATGCTATCATGCTGTGACTGAGAACTGGAACATTAATTTTGAGAACATAGGTTGCTGTCAAAATACTGAAAAAACCAAATCCAATGTAGAATAAAAGCATTAAAATATTTCCTTTTTTAATGCTTACATTTTAGAAGTTTTACAGTGATTGTACACCATCTGCTTCTTCACGAGTCAGTTAATCTACCCTGGTGCTAAATTAATATACCTGTTTACTAAGGCAACAGTTCTGTGCTTCAGGTGTATCCAAAGGTACACCTGTGGCTGGCAGACTTGCAGTCAGGCAGATCTAATTTCCCACAGTTTCCAGTCTGCTTGGAAAATGGGTATATATACACCTGTGTGGCTGTACAGATAGCAGATCATATTTAACAGTCCAGTTAACAACAGCTAGGACACAAAACAACCATAGCTTCTTTTTAATGAATTTGGAGATTGAGTAATAATTCATGGAATCATAGAATATGCTGAGTTGGAAGGGATCATCTAGTCCATCAGGGTCATCCAACTCCTGGTCCTGCACAAGGCACCTCAAGAATCCCCCCTGTGCATGAGAGCATTGTCCAAACACTTCTTGAACTCTGTGAGCCTTGGTGCTGTGACCACTGCCCTGGGGAATCTGTTCTGTGCCCAAACACCCTCTGGATGATAAATCTTTTCCTAATATCTGACCTAAGCCTCCCCTGACACAGCTTCATACCATTTTCCTTTTCATATCAATACAAAACTGCATATTATATGATGCTGGTATGATTATTACTTAATTTTAAGACATGTTTATTTGGAGGTTTTGGGCATAATGTAGAAGGTGGAGCTGGCACTGCCGACTCTGTGTGCATGCAGCCTATTTCCTTTCTTTCTCCTAACAACATGAAAAAATGAGATTATGTTTTCAGGTCTTTATCATGGGTGTTAGGATATTATTTATGTTGAAAAAAAATCATTTTCTTACCAGCTATCATGATAAAATGTTGGAAAAATTGCTCTTCTGCCTCGGTGTGACCAGAGCTGAAGCAGTAATTATGGGAGCTCTTTCCGAAAAATAGTCAAACAAACAGTTGGGCATTAGTATTTTGCCTCCATTTCCTCATAGGTAATATGATAGAAAATTTGTATATAATTATAAAAAAATGCTTGTAAACAGCTTGAAATGACTTGCTTTTAGACTTTGTGCTTTATTTAGCACTTCCATGGTGCTGCTTAAGCAGCTGCTTAAAAGGAAAGGTGTTGCTTAAAAAACAGCTTTAATGAGATATTGCTACATTAGCTTTTTAGCTTATTGTCTGCTTATAAAATCAAAGGAAGACATTTGTAAGCAAAATTGCTATTTCTCAGATAAGACCTTGCAGATAATAAGGTAGAAAGTTTAACATTTGATATGAATTAATATTTTTATCTGAACAGAAAATAAATCCTCCAGCACAATCTTTAAATTATAACGCTTATTTTCATCACAGCAAACAAAAACTGACGTAGACTTGTCAGTTAATGTTGCTTGGCATGTCATCTGATTTTCTCCTATATGCCCAGCATTTTAGATCAATACAATATAATTAGCTGCTTTAAACTATAGTTATCAAGTATTTAAAAAATATTTCCTTAAATAAAATTGGTAGCTGTACAAACTCACTTGAAAATTGGTGCTCTAGCATCTTTGTGGTGAGATGAAGAGTACTGATGCCATTCAAATGCCAACACCTCTAAGGCAGCTTGCTTGAATTCCACAAAACTTTTTGATGTTTGGCTTAAAAAGGAAAATTAATGCTTGGCTTCTGAAGCACAAGATATCTGCTGCTTTTTAATAAGTGTGGGAGCCATATGGTTCTCTGTCAGGAAGGATAATATTTTCCAATCCAAAATGCTGTCCTGCCTTTCAATTGCAACAAAGTATTTTCTTTTCTAACTCTGCCCTGAGCAGTTATTTACTCTTCTGTTGTTCTTTGATTATTCAATGAGTTTCCCTGCAAGACCTTATCATGCATTAAGTAGTCACCACCAATACTTGTGCAGCTATATTGAACAGGCAAAATGAAACAGTATTAAAAATACGATGTGAAATAGAAATAATATAGAGATATATTTTGAAACAAGTTGGTCTTTTCTAACTCTTTTTGTCTGGAAATAGGATTTCAGATTAGGAGGCAAATTGTAGCTGGGGTTTTGAGATGTTGTGGTTTTTGTTGTTACAGGCCTCTAAAACATGCACACATTTCTGTCTAAAGAAAGCAGTCTACTGCTTGAAATTTACTTTCTTGAAATTGTTTTTACTTAAGCAAAAAAATAAATAGGACAATTTTATTTCATAATAGGAGATGTGTGAATTGAATTCACTGAAAGCCACATAATCAAGATACTCTAGCTTTAACAAGCTGCTCAGCTGAGCATCTGTGTGAGCTCCAGTCCATGGCATATTGCAGCCATTTGACTTAACCCCCTTTCACTCTGGGCCTAATTAAATCTCTGTGCCCTGCTCATGCCGTGGTGCTGTGCAGAACCTCTGTCCGTGCACGTGACTGTTCTGCTCCTTTTGTTCAAGGCAGCCTCGCTGGGGGGAGTTGGAGACAACTGTTCCAGTTAGTGGGGTTCTCAATTTTAAGTGTGTAATTTGCCTGGAAGGGCCCTATTGTCTGCAGATTTGAGCATTGTGCTCAACAGAACGTTTCCCTGGGGTTCTGGGCACAAGAACTAACCTTGCAGAAAATGGCCTTTTGGAAAGCAATAGCAGCAGCAGCAATGTGTGAACTGCAAGAAAAGTGTAGTGAAGTGTTAATTTCAATGATTTCTTTTAAAATACGGCTTTTCAGCATTCAGCTGAAATCCAAACCATTCTGAAGAATCCTGTTGGCATATATAAGAAAGGGTATTTTATAACTATGATAAAATAAATATCCTGTCCTTTATGATCAAGTTGCATGTACCTCGTCTCACATATAAGTAGATGTAAACATCAGACTAATTACTATTTTCATACATTGTATTGTGTTTTAAGCTAGCATTTAAATAATTTTAGAGTAATCTTTAATTATTAAATTATTCAAAATAAATTTCTATTTACTGCTATTTCTAGCAAGTAACAATGGGAAATTATTTTTCTAGTCTGTCTTTGGAGGTTCATCTACTCAAATTTGTAATATTTGGTGAAATACCTTTTGTTTGTTTCTTTAATTTTAAGATTCCTCTTTCTTCAAACATGACTTCTGTGACCAATTCACAATCAAGATCAAGATATTTATTTTAAGTTGATCACATGGTTGTTTGCATGATAAGATCTTGGACAGACCGCTCAGCCTGATCCATGGAATGTGGATACCAGTGTGTAACTGGTACATTGTGCAGTGTACCAGCGTGAGACACATTTTAATAATGCTTGTAAAATGCATTGAGATCTTCAGCTAGCATGTAACATACTGTAATGTGTATTGAAAAGTAGGGTAGCCACTAATAGAGCTTCTCAGTTGAAGTAGTCACTACAGATATATCCTAGCCAATCTTGCCATCCCATCTTCTGCAGCTCCCCTTAGTGCAGTCCCAGCTAAGTTAAGTGTGTTCCACCACACTTAACTCCTTTTGAGAAGTGCAGAATCAGAGGTTCTAGTGGTCTAGATTTGGGCCCAAAATAGTTCTGTGCCAGCTTGGCAACTTGGCTGAAATGCTGACAAATAAAGATATATTGGGAAATTGTGATGCAGGAAGTCTTTCAGAGGAATAGTCTTGTCACCCTTTGCTGGGCTTTCACCATTACTTTGGACTGTTAGCGGAGTCCTTGAAGCTGTGGCAGAAGGTCACAATACACTACTGCCACAGCTCCTTAATAAGCTGAATGCATGTGGCTTTGTGAGGGTAAGTGTACATCTGCTAGCTGACTGTTTCATAATTCTATCATGGGGTTTGGCCCAGTCAAGTCATTAAGTTGGGTAATTGTTTAAGTAACAGTGAAATTCAGAAATTGACATTTGTTATGAAGGAAATGTAGTGGAACATGGGACTTTTCTATGAAAAGTGAATTGAACTCTTTTGCTCAGTTTATAAATATATTTTTACTACCAGTCCTACAAAATTGAGCTCCAGCTTGAAAGGCAAGCTGTGTGCTGCTTCTTCCCAAAGTTTTGGTAATAATTTTCTGACACCCAAATTTTGCTTTCTCTTACACCACTGTAACACTGTCATTGTCAATCTGCCTCTGGTAGAACTATATGATTGTTACTGAGGATGTAACTTGAGCAGCAGCACTCCTACCTTTTAGTGGTTATGCCTGAGAAGAGAGTGTGTGTTTGATTTTAGGAGCCCAGGCTGTTTTCATTGTTGGTAGCAAAGGAAGAAAGCATATCCATCTAAAACTAACTGTGATTAGTAATGAAATTTGGAGAAGACAATGAATGTGATGAGAAGGTTTTCAGTCACCTCCCAGGAAAAATTCTTTAAATTGATGTTTCATGTGAGCTTGTGAAAAATAAAATGTTTGAAATACTTTTTGAACTGATTCTCATTAGAATCTATATATACTTTCAAAAGCAGTATCTGACCAAGGCTTCTGTGAATAAAGCACAGTAAGCACGCTGATCTATATAGAATTTGGGAGAGTTGTGCCACCTATAAATAGTGCTATTTGTGGACAAAATAGCAATTTTGCTATTGCAGCTGTATTTTTGTATCCCCAGATGCTATGTTGCCTAGCAGCATCGTTAGAGAGTGATCTTGGATGTTCTGTACAGTGCTGATGGCACTGATGTACTGCATCATGGATTGCAAATGACACTGATTACCTGTTCCTCACTTCTCGTTTTCTTATGTATGATAATCATCCTGAGGCAAACTAGGAAAGGATTCCTGACCCATTTTTCATATTCTGTAGAACAGTATTGGTGTCAGGGTCCTAAGGGGATTGGTAGGCCTTAATGACCCTGAGTGTTAGTGTCATGGAAAGGGGGGTAAATGTTTGTCCATTTGTAAATCAAAAGCAGACCTCTACTACTTTAACATGTAAAGGTAAATTTTCAGAATTGAGTGCATCATGAGAACATCTTGTCATGCTTTTTCATTTGTTAGATCTCTAAAATGAGTCGAACATGACTTTTATGAACAAGAGAAGGATTGAGCTTGCTTAGATTTGCTAGATGGAAAACTATTTGAGATTGTGATATACAGTGCCATAACAGAGGGAAATTGGTTCATATAGTTAAAGTAAATTTCCAACTTCATGCTTAGATACCAAAAGGCACTGAAGCACGGTGGTGATTAGTATAGACCTCTGTTTTCATAGTAATTTTCATGGTATTGAATGTTAGCTATATCACGTGATACATGGACATGAAATAGCCTTTGGATAAAATTTGGACATCAGAAGTTTTAGGAGGAAGAACTAGAATTCATTACTTTTTTTTTTTCTTTTTTTTTTTTTTCTGGTGGGTACTGTAATAAAAACATAGTTCTCTTTCTTTCCTAGCTTCCTTTTTTCAAGTATTATGTCTTCAAAGTTCAATGACCATAAAAAAAGAGGTTGAGCATATTGACCACTCTTGTTTAGCTTGCTGGATAAAGTTTTGTGGTAGGTGAGATGTGGTCAAACAGAAAATTCCTTTGGGCTCTTTTACACTTTAGGTTAATTCTATGACTTCCCATCATCTGTGGATGAACTATCAGATATACTTACATAGCTTCTATCCTGGACCAGTAAGGTTTATAAAGGATGCTCGTTATGCTCTGATAACAGCAGTGTTTTTTCTAGAAGCTGAAATCTGATCTGGAAGTATCACAGCTTCACTATGTTACTGCATGACAAGAGCTGAAGATATGGTGCAGGCACACCAAGTACTGCTGCTTTGATCCTGAAGGACTGATACGATCTGGTTTTCTTCCATTTAACTATATCTCAGTTTCCCATTTTCCAAATAGTGAATAGCTGACTGTACTGTACATGGGGAATGGGGTGGAGAATCTACATCACCTTGTTCTGGAGCCATTTATAGTTTTCCTACCATCTTGACTTACCAATGCCCTTGGTGAAAGGGCTGCTTGCTGTGCAGAGGAGCTGTAGGCACTTAGTGTCTTTGAGAACTTCACTGCTTTGCAAAATGTTGAAGTTGGCTACTGACCCCAAAAGCTTTTGGTGTGGGAAAGTGTTGAGAGAGAAAAAGAGAACAGATGGAAACTGATAGACATCCCACTGCTGTCTCATTTCCTTGGGAAACCAGGCTAAAAATAAGTTGAAAACTTGAGGACTGATACCTTGTTGTGAGTGCCCAATCCTGCCTTGGCAGTCATTCTCACTCATCCAAGAAACCTTTAGGTGAACTCAGAGATCTACTCTTCTGTGAACTGGAACTAAAAGGATGATCTACTGTTTTGACCAAAGGTGGATGTCTTTGGAATACATGTATTCACTGTGTAGAATACAGAGAGATACATTTGAGCCAAATGCAAAAGGTGTTGGTGTGTGTCAGAGCATGTGGAGTGCATACCAAGAGTTAGTGAATGATTTCTAGTGAAGTGTTTTGCCTTTTGCTAACATTGTATGCAATATGATAACCTTCTTGGCGGTCTGCTGGCTTCAGTCTTCCCTATTTTGACTGTCCACTGTGGACCAGCTTGCTGACCTCAGACTGTTGTGCTTAGAAGGAAGGTTTTGCTCAGGAATGGGGGAAGCAAATCATTTGTGTAGTCTGGAAAGCATACACTCAATTAATGTTTGAGTACTGGTAATCTGAATGGTGTTATTTGATCTTCCAAAAGTATCTGGACATAATGATTACACCTGTCATCTTTTAGCTTGACTTTATTCCTTATTTTTCATTCTTAACTTTCTTGATGTGGGTGAAACAGGAGCACCCATACCTTGTGCTCCTAGACATATGTGTGTGGAACTGCCAGGGTGGAAGAAGCTGTAGTGTATTTTACCATGTGTTCTGCCAAGGAAATTGTGCAAGCATTTCCCAGACTATCAAATGTGTGTGCAAAAAGCTTGAAAATGCCTCCTCTGCAGTCTAAATGACTACTCACATCACATTAGGATTTATCAGGCTTGAGAATTGTTTCCGTAATATTACTGTAAATAACTCAACCCTGAATTCTGCAACGAAAAAGGCTTTGATGCCATTATGTTTTAACTAGCTTTAGAAAACCAGCAAGGTTGAACTGAACAAAATTACTTTTTGGTATAAACTGCTGTAATATTTTTCTCCAGACCTGAGATGAAAGGAGCTGTAAATATGGTTCCAAAATTATTCTCCCATCTAGAAGTTAAAAATAGAACTTAAAACTCACTCTAGTTCAGTTGCTGTTATGGGAATTGGTGAAAGAATTAATTGAAGTGCTATGACCTGAGTTAAGCAGGGTGTTATATTTAGATGGTCAGGCAAGCTTCTTTTAGCCTTAAAACCTAGGAGATCTCAGAACATTATATGCAACGTCTGTAAAGTGAAAATAAATATCCATATTTGTATTTTTCTAGTATTTAAAAATTAGGTGAGCTAATTAGAAATTGCAGGAAAATGTGTGGCATTCCAGAGAGAATAATGATTTTTTCAGTGGTTTGTCTAAGGGCTTTTGATACCAAAATAGTAACAAGATTCAAAGTACAAAGAAGGTTGATTTAATATTTCTTTAGGGAACTGTCCTGAAGAATATGTAACAATCTGCTTCAGACAAGGAAATGTGAACCCAAAGACATTTTCTAAATACCACATTCTTCCAAGCATTCACATATAATTGCATGACTGCCAGTGACAATCGCATTCAATTGTTAAAGAAAAATTCTGGCTGCATCTTTGAACAGATGGGTAAAAAGGGGATATGTATTGAGGCCAGGATAAATTGGCTTGCTTTGAAGAGGTCATCAGATTACAATAATCTTCACTAGCCAAAACAGACCATTAGGCATTTGGAACTATACCCAATACATGTGTTTGTGGGTTTTTTTGGGTGGTTTGTTTTTTTTTTTTTTTTTTTTTTTTTTTTTTTTTTTTTTTTTTTTAATCTGATCCTTTAGAACATTCAGCTAACTTGTAGAGGCTGTACTCAAGCCAGTGCTGTCTATGTAGGACATAAGATTTTCCTGATTGAAGGTAGGGTTTAGGGATCATAGACAACTAATAGCTGAATGAATGCAGCATTTTTAAAAGTGAAATCTAAAAATGAAAAACAAAGAATGCAAGTCTTCCACATGATTTTGCGTGGAATTTGTAGAATTAGTCATGCTTGACACTTCCATATGCAAAATGTAAGTAATGCTTAGCAGCTGTTCTGAAAGAGAATTTACTTGAAGTTCTATTTCATGAAACTTTTTATTTGTTCCTGTTCATTAAAAATATTTTTGTTTTACTTTTTTTTTTCTCTTGACTGAATGTTGTGCTATCTCCAGCCTATAATGTAAGAAGCTGAACTGCATCTTTGAAGCTCCTTAGAGGTTTAGGCTGTAAATGGATCTTTGAATTTAAAGTGGAAAATCTAAGAAAAAAACATTCTGTGTCATACACTGCATCTATTTTGTGTTGTTCTTTTTAAAATTAAGCATTTTTGTTTTAAAAAAAACCATCAATTTTTGATTAAATTATCTCTATATTTTCTAAAGAAAAAGGGAATCATAGAATGGCTCTGTGCCTGCAACATTCCATTCTGGTACTACAGTCTTAGACCCTTTGGAGTCTACCTACTTGGAGGATACTGAAGTCAAGGTTGGACAATCTATGGAAGGATCTTTGGTGGTTTTTTATAAATTCTGCATACAGTATATACATGATACCAAACCCACATTTTTGTGTCAGTGCACATTTATTCTCCCCAAACAAAACAATTGATTGATGCCACACATGGAAGTGCTGTGGTCCAGGAGTCTAATCAGTGTGCTGGTACAAGACAGTTCAAGCACAAGTACAGCAGCAGATGTGTATTTTGACATGAACTCTGACTTTATCCCGTATGTCATGGACTGTGTATGTGCCCTATTTTATCTTTCCTGTTGTCCTTCTTTTATTTTTCAAATAAATCTGTTAGGAATATGTGTGATAGTGATGTTGTTGTGCTCCAGTGTGTTTTAATAGCTGACAACCACAATTTTTTTCCTTCCATTCAATTATAGGCGTTAGCCAGAGATTCATAAATCTTCCTGTTCCTTGTCCAGTGTTCCTATTTCCATGTTTAGTTCATCTTTACCTGCCATATCAGCTTACAGAGCCATCAGATCAGACATTCAATAATACTTGTATTGCAAATACACAAAGAAATGCTGTCAAGTGTTATAAGTATATTCTTGCAAACTTTATAGAAAACAAAATCACAGGGATTCTCCATCTCTTACCAATGTAATGAATCTGGTGCTTTTTAGCTCTGAAAGTAACTTTTTTTTTTATTCTTTATTTTTTTTTCTATTTTCCTTTTTTTTTAAAAAAGGGTTTTTGAATGATTCAGTTACCAAGTGCATTGTGGCTCTACGCTTGACTGTGGTGGTGAAAGTGAGCACCTGCATGCCTGTGGGAAGCCATTCAGACAACTTCCCATGTTCAGGGAAAGGGAAATGCATCACCAAGCCAGATGAGGTAAGTTCAAGTTACCAAGACATTCCTGTAATGTGGCAATTCCATGATAATTTACACACAGGGCAAATTATCCTTGGTGTTTATACCTTGCAGCTGTGTAACAGGCATCAAAAGCTCACAGGTGTTACTAAATAATAACAATATTTATTTGCTATACCTGAAAATCAAGCACTTAAAGTAAGAAAATAACAGAAATGGAATGCAAAGATTCACACCCTGCCCTGGCAATAAAAACAGTGGTTCAAATCAGGTGTAAGGGAATTTGTACTGCATCTTACAGCCACTGTACAAGGAAGTTTCTCTTAGGTAAGACCACAGTGTGGGCACTTGGGATCTCAAATCTCCAGATCAATGGGCTCAGAATTAAGTTCTCAACCTTGTCATAGGTTTTAGGTCAGCTTTAATCTAATGCTTCTATCTCCACCTCTTAATAATTGCTTACTCAGAATAGACTGACCAGTGCAATGGAATTACCTGACCATAATTAGGAGAAGAAGCAGAATGGAGTAATTTGGTAGTGGTTGCAAGGTTTCCTGTACAGCTTATTCCTTTACGTAACACTGCATTGAGGGATTACCATGGCAATTCCACTGGACATTGGGGATTTTGTGTGATCTAGCAACATAAGAAAATAAGAACCAAATCTGTCAAATTTGCAGTCTGTATTCTGCTTTTACAAAACCAGACTGGGCTTTTGTGATTTAGATACTGTATACTCTCTATTACCTTCTATACATATTTTTTTTAATCTATTTTTAATGGATTAAAAGTCATTTACAGCACAAATATGCACAGTTAATCTTTGGTTTTATTATTATTCATTTGGGAGATAAAGCAGTAGTAACTGTTGAGTAAATATTAACAGCTGTGAGCCTGCTGTGAGCACAAAAATTTTGGCATATTGAGTGAATTCTCTTGTAGTTCATCTGCTACCATTTTCTGATTTAAATTCTCAATAAGCATGATTGATAGAAAATGGTGTTTTGAATTGTAACAACAATAATTAAATTGCCACGGTAATCTATACATACGTGGCACTACTAACATCTGGAATAATTATCTGCTTTATTTCTCAAAAATGAATTTGTAAAATGCTTGAGGTAATGTGTGAGCATAATTATTGCAAGATGAATTTAGAAATAAATGCTGCTTTACTATACCAGCTGGCTGGTATCCAAATAAATTATTCATTCAGATACAGCGCTCTATTTCATAGTCCAGTTTCATTTTTGTTCTTCACTGTATTTATAATTTTTATTTTATAAATTCAGTATTTTGAATTTGACTTACATAAATAATATTTTCAAGTTTAGTAGGCATAACAGCATATCAAAATATTGTTTTTTTCCATTTTTTGTCAATTTGAGAGTTATATCTTTTGATAGATTGCCTGATTTCATATATTTTTGTTTTGTTCAATTTTGTGAATCTAATTTCTTTCTCTTGTTGCATGTGATGTTACAAAATAAGAATAAATTGCTTCCTACATCTATGCAGAAGAATTAATGCTTTTCTATATTAAGGGAAAAGCATATATGGCCTCTAATAATTATCCAAATGTTATTAATCTTTCAAGATGTAGCAAATAAAGTAAAAAAGACAGATTGGCTTCACAGCAAGAAAGAGTAGTAATTATTTAACTCAAAAAAAAAAGATAAACCAATATCTGCAGGTTCCTACCTGTAATATTGACGTTGGAAGCTTTATATGTTAAAGCCAGAACAATGAGTGATGAGAGAGCCCCGCCTTGTGCACATGAAGGCTGCTGTTTTCCCTGGCAAGTGAATAGAAAAAATTTGGATTGTTCATATCTTTCCACTATTCTTTCTCTGAACCTAATAACCGGAAAATTTATTAAGGCAGTGTTTTTGGTATAACGTGCACTAGGCTGTAGTTGACCAAAGCCCTGTGGCTGAAGCTGTGGGACACAGAAACCATGTCAAAATCCACTTCTGAAGAGTATCTAGCAATTAATGGCAGTCAGAGATCAAGAATTAGCAGGATTCTCAATATGTCTAATTCAAAAAAAATATATAAAAATTATGTAAATATATTTATATGACCAATAAAGATATTTATCTATCTTCAAATAAAATTTTAACTTCAGAAATGCAATTGCTTCTATTTTTGCCGTCACGAACTGCTCCTGAGTTTTCTAGAACTTGAATAAATGAGGAATGCTCCCAGTGATCCTCTCAAATGCCATGAAACCTGTGCCAGGTGCCTGCTGGGCTGGAGTAGCTTGCTAGAACATCAAATACAGTGACCAAAAGGAAGTTAATTTATATCCAGCCTCCCACTTCAGGGGGAATTAAAATGCCATGTTGTCTTTTTATCTGTTCTGTGTTTCTAAATCTTTGTGAGCTTTCCTTGCTCTTTAGCCTATCCTATTAGGTGCCTCAGAGAACTTCAGATAGGAAACTGATTCATGCCCAGCAGAAGATAAAAATAGAAGGACATATTTCATTAAGTAGAATGTTTTTGCCATTTTTTAACTGAGATTATGTGAGATGTGCTCTACAATATCTTGATGATTTCCCTAATGATGGAGCAAGTGGCTGCCAAAATTGCATGCTTGACTTGACAGCCATTGTGTCTGTTTCCCACAACCTGCTTCTTTTTGCAGAACATAAACTTTAACTTTTTTAAAATTTAAAATGCGCCCTTTGTGATTTGCTGTTTGTTTTTTATCCATAATTCATTCTGGTTTTGCACAATCTAGTCTTGCAGGATGCAAAGCACCTTCTTAGAAGAATGCATAAAAGGCCCAATGCCATGAGCAAGCTTAGAGCTCTGCTGGCTGTAGTCACTGCTTCCAGTGCCAGGAAGATTAATGGTTGTCTTTGGGCTTTTATGTACTTCATAGTTTTATTTCAAATTTAGTAGAATGTAAAAGAATGTAGGAAGACGTCTGCTTATTGGGAAATTTAAATGTACTTAACAATCTGCAGTGATATAAGCACAGGGGGTTACTGTGTGCATATAATTATAAACACAGTGCTTATAGCTATAAACAAATGAATTCTGGTCTAACCTGGGAGTCTTGGCCAGTTTTTACTCATTCCTTGCTGATCTATAACTTGACTTCTACTCAGCTAGATGCTTTTATAGAGTGTGGTTATGAAAAGCAAAGTTCTAATGCAAAGTTTTGTATTCAATTATTGTTGCTTTTGAACAGAAGATAAAATTCATCACTTTGAGCGAAGTTCTGTGCAGTGAGGTGATGCTGACCTCAAGTGATGCCTTTTCTTTCCTTTGTATGAACTTTGTACCTGTTTTGCTGCCATGCTTGTCACTTTTCCACAAGGGAAACAGGAACGTGTCAGAAGTATAGCACTGGTCTTGGCATTATCACAATGTAAATGCCACTCTCACATTCATCTACTCTCCTTTAACCAGAATGAGTTAACAGTTAGCAGCTAATGGAAAAGTTCTGATGTTAACCCAAAGGGGAGAGACTTGTCTGGTGTGAATTTCTGATTTCATGTAAGATTTTGAAGTGAACTTGGGCCATCCATCGATTGTGAGTGCCACAATTTTGCTTACATAAGAGGTTGTTTCTCTCATAGATAGCTCTGTTCCATATCTTTGGCTCTCCCATAAAAAATATGGATGGGCTGACTCTGTAAATATGATTTTTTATTGCTAGATTTAAAACCCCTGAGATTTACACAGAAATATCTGGCTTCTGCCTGCACAGAGAAATAATATATTGAATTGAATAGCAATGGTTTCCATGTCTTCTATGCGGGCTGGAAGCTTTGGGATAGATCTATTTGTAATAATCTATAAAAAGGCAGATTATAAAACCCCTCATGTATACCTGAAGGTATGCTGTCCTGTATATGGTCTTATTTTCCTATGTACAGTATGCTCTGAAGTATTTAATTATGCAACATTTTGCTCAATTATTATAGTAACTCACTCTGAGTTGTACTAAATACTGAAAGTCTCAGTACAAGAGAGTAGACATTAGTTTTGTTCTAGTCATCTTAACTTCTTTGTAAAAAAAGGATTTATTACTCTCCTAATTAGAATAGCAAAAAGGTACTATATTCCATCCATATTTATAATATGGTACAGGTTGGATAATAGGAAATTATTTAAAAAATGTATTTTATTGCCATCCAAAATTATACTATATATTTGCACTTAACTAAAATCCACAGATGATCTCTTGATTGATAGTAGATAATTTTGGAGTTCTTACTGACATTAATTCTAGCATAGTGGCAGTGTAGAGCTGCTTCTTGACTCAGTTTTGCTCAAATATACTAGTACATGTTATCTATTCAGGAAAAAAAATGTAGTATAATTTGGGGTAAGTGATGATAACCTAATCTTCTCCACAGAATAACTTGTCAGCATCTCAGAACTGTTACCTGTCATTAGATATTTCAGATTGAAATGTTAAAATGCTTTTCTTTTGCAGCTTTCAAACCCCATTTTGTTAAGTACTCTCTATGGTAGATTGATACCTATATAAAACTCTTGGATAAAACTTTAAAGATAGTTATTGTGTTATGTGAGTATAATAATTTTGACTCTGTTTTGCTTGACTGTCTTTCCTTTCTGTTGAACTACAGCCTTGTTTGGAAACCTGTCATTGGTGATGTGTGAGATACTCAGAGCTGTTTTGTGAAGAGGCTGGGGTAAATTCCAGAACATGTGTAGACTGTACACTTAAGAAGGACTTCTGGCACTCCTCATAAATAACATAGTCATGGTTTTGAGTTTTAAAGATGTATCATATTTATTCTTGTATAACTCTACCAGTGTGATATTTTTTAAGGAAGAGTGAAATCTGGAGCTTACTGAGTGAAGTTTTTCATTTAGGTGAAGATGATTATTTTCTACTTAAGTCACAGCTGTTTATTCATATGAAGCAAAACCAAGCAAAAATAGAAGCCCCCATCTCTTTGTTTCTAGTTCCATGGGTGTTCTGCACTTTGCATTCCAATGTTTGTGCATGGGACAGCTGCGTTCCAGCACAGAGACCTGGAATAGATGAGAGTGAGTGATGTTGCCATCTAGTGTTTGATGAACCAAGATTCAGATGTCATCTAAATGCATACCAGAGAGGAGAGAGCTTTCCTTGCTTCTTTTCTTAGAGACTTCCTTGATTATCTTAGTCACCTAAGGAGTTTTTAAGTCTGATTTGAATTATTTTATTACCAACAAAAATGTGCCATATCATGCCTCCTGTAGCTACTTTGAACCTTTAAGAGGTGTAGTGGTGTTGATTTTTATTAAGCAGCAAAGTTTGGAAAAGGTAATGCATACACTCAGAAGAAGGCATATTTTAACAGAATTGAAAGGGACTGTAGTACCACTCTGGAGCCTGTCATGTAAAGAGTGCTTATCTGTAGTAGGATTTTGTGGCAGCAAATCTGCACATTATTGATTCTGACAGTTATTTCAGCCTATAAATCTAATTTCTGGAATGGAAGAAAAAATGTGTAATGATTTAGATATTATGGATCTGATCCCTTACTCCTTGTCTAGATGAAATGACCCAACATCATTAAAAATTCGAGCTGAAGAATTGGTGCAGGTTTAGTATTTGAAGGAGTAACTTTTTTCAGCTGTTGTATTTATGGTAACTACTGTTGTGATGAACAGGAAAACCAAACCATCTTTGTTCAGAAGTATATTAAATGAAAACCTCATCTTTGAAAATTTATTGTGAAGTACATATCCTCTTTGTTTTTAGGCAACATTTTTCTGTGAGTGTGAAGACGCATATAAGGGTTCCCTTTGTGAAGAATTTGATGCCTGTCATAGCCAGCCTTGCCAGAACAATGCAACCTGCACTGATGTAGCACAGAAACATGACAGGAGCAATTTCACCTGCAGCTGCCTGCCTGGTAGGTTTTGAATTCTTGAATAATGCAGCTTTGCTTGACATTTGGTGCATCTATTTCTGCAGAGCAGTGAACTGTGCAACTTCTGATACCAGAACAGACAGAAAATGCAGCAACAACATAAGGGCAGTGGAAGGTTCCTCACTGGTGAAAAATGCCATTGAAAGCACACATCTGAACTTTAACCCCGTGAGGGAATTAATCATAACTAGTGGAACTTTACCTACTAAAAACACAGGAGCAAAATCTAGTTTACATCAGCTTTTTCTTGATCAGTTTTTTTTTTTCCAGAAGTGTTCTGTGACCACCAAACATAAGCTTAGGTTTAGCTTTTTGGTTTTTTCTTTAATAATTCTTCTTCATTTTTTTAATATCAAATGTCTAATGTCATACAAATGGCTTAATCATTCTTAAGTTCAGTGGTTTGTATTTCTACCCACAGTTACTGTATCCACCAAAATTTGTGTCCACATACTAAAAAACATTCTGGAAAACTGTTTTCATTTAACTTTGAATTTCTAAAAAAAAAATACTAATTTCATATGAAAAATATTAAAGAAAATTGTAGGTAAGATTTTAATTATCCTATGTGTCTTCATATGCAAGTTTCAGAAACCTTCATATGTGAGCATAATCATGTTTCCCAAGTTCTGTTAGAAGGAAATGTTATAAAGTTAACTATCAGCATAAAATTCAGAAATGTAATGATTCTTAGTGTGTATCTCACGAAATACCTGCTTTTCCCCCCCCTTCTCTGATGATTCTTTAGTACCTCTGCATTTCTAGTCCCTGCAATGTATTTGGGATGCTATTCCTGAATCATATTCTCTTTCAGATGGACAAAACATGCACTATCGGTGGTAATAAGATAGAACATATTTATTTTTATAAATGTGTCATAAGATATTATCTCTAATGAGTTTCCCTGCAAGCTGTAATGACAATTGCAGGAAGACCAATTCTTGTACCAAGATTCAGAGCAGCATAATCATTTCAGCCTTCATGCCACATTCTTTTGGATACATGTTGAATTCCATGATAATTTTGAGCCTTCACAAACTTGGTAACAGTTCAAAGATGGAAGAATGTTTAAATGACTTAAGCACGTTCAATACTGTGTTACAATCTATAAAAATAATCAGCTGAATGTGCAAACTAAAAAAGCTGTGAAGCCTATAGATGAAAGAAGTCAGTGGATGAAGTCTTCTATAATACTTCATTGTTGCTTTTATAAAATTTATGTTAATTTGAGACCAATTAGAATTACAGAAAATCACTAACTTTCCAGAGTGAAGCTGAGATCCCTCCCTCCAAGTGCTTCAACCCAGTCAAGAGGACCTGCTATATGAGACCACATTTCTGGCTTTCAACCTCATTTTTTTTCCTCCAGTTTAGGTGATTTAATAGAATCATTTTACAATATACAGCAGTTTCTTTTTCCAGGTTTTGCATGGCAGAGAATAGTTTTATAATTTAGCTCTCTATAGCATATAGAAGTGGAAGATACACAGAAAGACTTAGAGATGTTTTTCTGTAGCAGAGCTGTAGCAACTGTGTTGACAGCTATTTTATGGTGACATCATAAATTTAAACAGGTGTGGGTCTTACTGTACACAAAAAATATACCAATTTTGGTTTTGATTGCATTAAAAATAATTATTTAATAAAACCATGGGTGTTCCCCCCTGCCCCATTGTTTAATTTGGGGGGGGTGTTCCCCTTCCTTTTCCTTTTTCTCCCCTGCATCAGCTAAATCCTGTCCGTGTATGTCCTCTGTCTCACCTTGGGGTCTTTCTCTTCTATACCTGTTCATAGCAGTGCTCATCTGGTCATAGTTTACCCCCCTTTAACACCAGCCTTTCAGCTAAATATGCTCCTTATGGAAGATATTAATAATTTTTTGTAGGATTCCTTTTAAAAAAAATAAGATGTGCCTGAGTGTAGCATGTGGGTTTTTTTCAGTCATGCATCCAAGATATTTTCTTGGAAGTAATTAAAAATTAGAAAAGGGGAGTGTGTGGTATTTGTTATGAAATTTAGGTATGGAGTGCAGAATAATTTAGATTGTATTTTAAGTTTGTTCATTTTTTGGGGATGTGTTACAGACATCAGACATATGGAACAAAGCAAACTTATGGTCAAATAGTACAGTACACACAATCTGTAGCTTGTGAACTTATACAAGCTTATTTGGAAGAGTTTGCAACTGTGCTGAGCAGTTCTTCACAGCTCCCACTTAAAATAAACACTCTTCTTGAAGCCCAGAAGTAGGAGCAAATGACAGTCATTCAGCATATGCACAAATAATTCATAGTGTTAAGTTCTGTTTAAAGCTTTGCTAAAGATTATTGACTTGGGATTCAAGTTGCATTTGAAAACCATACCAAAATGACTTTGTTTTTTTTTGTTATATGAATACCAATGAGGACCTAATATCTATCACTAATTTACTAATGATTTCAGAATATTGCTGTTGGTAAAATACAACAGATGTAGTCTCTAGAATTCTGCTGGTTTTTTATGCTTCTCCTGTGAAGTATATGTTTTAATTAGAAATCTCATTTTATAAGAAATGATTGTCCTGAATTCTATTGCTTACATTGGTTAATTTAATTCAAGAAAAGTAATGATACTATTTGGATGGCTGAGTAGTATGTTCAGTGGTAAACCCTTGTTTTTGCTCCATCTTCTGAATATTGTGAGCTGTTTTGTAGGTTACACTGGAGAGCTGTGCCAGTCAGAGATTGATCATTGCATCCAGCAGCCATGCCAGAATGGAGGGACCTGCTCATCCCACCTCAGTGGATTCAGCTGTCAGTGCCCAGAAGGTAACCAGCAAACACCTTTCTAGTACCTCATACAAGTGCTGTTTTTCCTCTAAATTTTCAATTACATTGATATGTGGATATGTACATTTAAATTTTTAAAAATTGTGCCTTGTAATTGTAAACAGAAAAGAAAACGAGATGAGAAATCTTGGGATAATCAGCAACAGTACATGAAGTATTTGTAGGAGTTTAGTGTTTCAGTGTATATGTGGTGCAGAAATGTTCTTTAATTCTACAGCAGAGATCAGGCTCTAGCACTGATGAGAAAGGTGAATTTGAGGAGACTCAGGATGTGATCTGATTTTCATGTTATCCACTAAATGTATGAGAAAAAGATGTCTTCCTTGTAGCATTTGCAGTTTTCTGCACATGGGCCAGTTGGCTAAAATGTGTGTAAAAGTAATAACTAAAGGAATTATTTCAATTCCCCAAAATTTTAAATTAATTCTCCTTTCCATTTGGACATATTCCTTTCTTGACATGAAAGCTTCTCACTGATTCTCACTGGTAAACCTTGTAAATGTGAAACAAGGACACCCCAATGCCAGAGCATGCTTTCATAACATTGTGCTGACTGCAATGACAGATCCCTAAATTGTGCATGAAAAAATTATCATGAGTGGAAGTTTTCAATTATGAAGCCTCCTATTAGTTATTTATAATTAAGATTGAAACTTTGAACTAATTATACTTCTGTCCTTCCTTGATCTGTGAATGTTGGTTTTGTTCTGCCAGTACTTTAATGCTTGTTTTAAGGGTGCAAGTCTTTGATAACTGCTCTGGTAGTATCTACGCGCTTAATAATGAAGATTATTTGTAATTTCTTCAGGCGGATTCCTTGCTTTTCTAGAGTGCTGTGCTTTAACATTTAACTGCTGTGTTGAAATACAGACTGACATACTGACAGCCATGCAGATCCTGCATGTGGAAAATTTTTGGAAATTGTTTCTCTTATAAATAGTAGTGAAATTCAGGATAAAAATACTAGATGTTAGACTTGGTCTATAATTTACTTGTGATTTCCCAAAGAAATCTGTTCAAGAATCTTTAAGGAAGCCATCCAGGAAATGGTCTTTCCAATAATGATGGGAAGAGCAGCTACTGTGATTTTTGGTTGTTTTATGTCTGCCATATGTATTTGGACATAAGAAAATCATTCTTAGGTTTGTAGGAACAAATGACATCTTGTGTCATGGCTGCTCTTCTTGTGTCGGTGTGTGATAACTCGAGAGCAATCCCAAAGCTTCTCCCTGACTCCCTAATAGTTGCTGGTGGTTCACAGAGTGAGTGTTTCCCATGAAGTTACACAGCTGGACTGTGCCTGTGATGAAGACGAGTGTTGGCACAGAAGTGGCACTGCCTGTCTGCAGGGCCCATCTGCTGCTCTGGAGTAGCCTCAGGCACATGCTAAGTAATAAAGTGTTGCTTCTTCATTTTATTCTGGAAGGTCTAATATCAATGAGCTGAAGAATTCAGATATCTTGTGGAAGGAAAGAAACAGTTGATTTAACAAAATGCATTGTTTAAGTTTACTAATGACTGTCCCTTGAACATTCTTACATCTTTGGAGGTGTTATTCTTTCACAGAGGCATAATTTGGGAGCTTTTGTTTGGGTTTTCATCTCTGAAGAGATTCAGTAATTTTTGTAAATACAACAGAGTAGTTAATTGAAAATTGCAGATGCAGTAACTTGCAAATTTACGTGCCAACCCCCAATTTTCTAATTTAAGTGAGGTCTCTTGCTCTGCTGCTATTCAGCTCTGCTTAATAGTGATCGCTTGTTGAGGAAAGGCTTTTCTTTCTGTAGTGCTAATTCAGCACAGTGGGAAAAGGTAACCAAGGAGCTTATGTTTGTGTAGGAACTACAGTCTGCAGATATAATGTGGCTTGGAAAAGGATAAGAAAATGTGGCAGCTATCACACAAGGAGAAGAAAAAGATGGCAGATAAAGGAATGAGACGGAAACAAGGAAGAATGATCTTGTGATTGTGCATTTCTTTCACAAACGAGATCTGTGGTTCATGAAAAAGCACATGAAGTGACAGAAGGCCAGATCTGAGGCCCTGAAAAAGCAGCCTATCTCAGATGTGAACAATTCATGATGACTCTTTAGACAATTTTACTGTCTTAAGAGTCCTTTAGTAAAGAAAATTATGCTTACAGATTCCATTTTCTGTGGGATGCACTGTAGGTTTTAATATCCAAAATACATCAGAAAATAAACTCTTATATGAAGTTGTTGAATCACCTGTGAAAAGAAAATTGGATTTTATACCTGAATTTGTTGTGAAGAAGCTTAAGCTATACTAAAGACCAAAGAATTTGTTTAAAATTTTGAGACTGTTGCTTTCAAAATAATGTTTGGATCTTGTACTTGCTTACAATCAGATAGGGACCTTTGTTTTATTAATTTTATGTCAATAAATATACATTTAGTAAATATTACTTTCAAATGTTCATGCAAAGGAACTTCTAGACACTCTAAAACCCTACACATAGTAAACATGCCAACCTGAAAATGAATATTTGAAATTTATATTCAGAATCATTCCATCCTTATCACTCTTAAATTATCTCCTCTTATTTTCTTCCACTTATTGTAGTGTGTAACAGACTATTGTATTGACAGTAACATTATTAGATTTTATTTAAAATGCTTGGGGTACTGATCATCAATTTACAAATTTGGTTATTCCATTTTCTTTAAGCTTCTGAGAAGTTATGTGTATTTCCAAAATACCCTGAAGTGGAACTAAATATATAAATAATAATTGGAAATGTAAAAAACCCCTGCTTGGTATAAATAAATGTCATTATGTTAAATTAATAAGCACATATTATTAAATAAATCAATATAAGTTTTATAGGTGTTAAAGCTAGTGATCCTTATTTATGTAGTCATAAAATTCACAGAAATCTTTGTTGAAAGTTAAAATAAAAAACTATTTTTTATTTTAAATTAAATTTTTATTTTAAGTTAAAATAAAAAACTATTTTTTAATTTCCCCAACTGTATGGAAATTGCCTGATTGCATGGTGAGGAAATGTGTTCCTTCCAGACACAAATTTTGTAAAATTAGATAGAATGAAAGACTTGGTACTTGAAGTACTTGAAAGTACTTCACCCTTTGTGAATTTTGTTCATACAATAATATTAAAATGATTCAGTAGAGGACTATGGTTTAGAACAAAGCCAGACTGTAATGAGCAAAGTGCAGATCAGTTATAATAAAGAAATAAACTTCTGTTGCAAGATGTTTCTGAAGTTATGCTCCATGCAAATTTGATGTCCTGATGGTAAGTACAGATTAACTGCCTTCAGTGTTATAGGAAAACATTAATCTTTGATAAAAATAGCTTTCATTCAGCTGGCTAACCCCATCAAAATGGCCTGGGTTCTTGGGCTGTTCCTACATGCTTTATGTGGAGGTCACCAGCTTGGACAGAAGGGGCAGAAATATTTTAATTTGGCTAAATATATTTTTGAAAAATGGTCATCAGCAATAATGGATGTCAGTCATCCTCTAGAATAAAAGAAGACAGAGCAAAAACAATGCTATGATAAAGAGTTTAACATATATAGATTACTTGAAATTCACATTTTAGCATTGATTTTATTTTACTTTTGCCAGTTTGATTTGAGTAGCTGCAGGTAACTACTGCTGGCAACACACTGAGCAAAAGTGTTCTGAAATATCTGCAGGCATTTCTGAAAATACTGGAAAGCAATAAATTTATGAATGCTCTTATAATGGCTTCTGTGGTTTAGAAAATAGAGTTTGACAGCTATAGAAGATGCTAAGTTGTGATTCATATGTGTTGATTTGCAATAGCAGCTAGAAAATGCACATTGTCACCATGAATCTTAATTGACTGGGAGAACAGAAATTATTTACTGAGACTTAGAATAGTTAAAGATTCAAGGTTTTTGCTATTTTCTCTGCTTCATTGTTCATGTAAAAGCCTTTTCCTCTAGTACGTCTTGCAGATGTCATTCTAACTTCTTTAGGTTTACATAGAATAAACCCATTTACAATCTTGATCACAGGAAACTGGGTCACACAGCTGCTGCTTGTAAAGATTTCCCAAGGTTACTGGTGATCAGAATGCAGAATTTTTCATATTACCATAAGAGAGTTTGATTTACCTGAAGAACACTTTGACGTTAATTAAAATTTTTTATGGCTGTTTAGTTTCTGGTACTTTCCACTAATCTAATGTTTTTACCTGGCACCTTCCCAAATTGCTCTTATTTTTAATAGACTTCTCCTTAATGCTTGAATGGGTTTAGCCTCTATTCATCTTCATCCAGAAAGACTTAGCTAGAGTGAATTTCAATCAAAATCTTACAGTGTTTTAATGATTTCTTGATCCTTCTGATTAGTAACTGTTTTCTCTCTACAGAGTTCTGATGAAATACCATTTATTTCTATTTCCTCACAAGACAAATTTCTATAGGGTAAACAATAAATTGCTTGTATTTCTTCTAGTGCTTATCCCTGCATTTCAAAGTTAAAAGTTTTGTAATCCTGAGCCCTCACAATTCACAGACCTAATTTTTCACATACTTGTAATTCTTGGAATTGGGTCTAATGTAACATTCAGACAAGTTAGTTGTTCTACAAGGTGTATAAAAGGCAGTTCTGCAGTGTCTTCAGAAAATGTTTTACTTCCTTGACTTGCACATGGCTCTTTTGCTTTCATTAGCCAAATAATTAAAATCCCACTGTGGTGAGAAATTGGCTTTTATTCGGAGCTTTTCTGTCTCTGAAATCATATTTCTGATCTAGTTTCTATCACTGTCCTGGAGGTCTGTAGCAATTTATTAAGCATATCACCTAACTTAAGACTGTGTTACTTCTTGACATCAAGCCAAATTACTATCCATGTAAGCACAGACATTGTACAGTGGGTTTTACCAGTATAAATATTTTCTATCATTGCCTTTCCCCTTTACCTTCTGTGTTATTCCTTGGTAAATTTTGTATTCAGCTCTTTCAAATTACTGCTAGACTTTGCATTTCAGTCATGTCCCTTTTATGCCAGCAATGACCTACATGCAGGGTTGGGTCTATGTTAGCTGATTGACGAGCAGTTCAGGGGATATTTTTCTGCAGATAAACAATGTTTTTGTTTCTTTTTTTGTCTGGAATTTGGTTCTGTTTTCAGTCAATACACCCCTTAATTTGATTTTTATAGTTATTACTTGCATTATTTGCCTTCAACAATTGGACTAGTATGGATTTAAGTGTACATTCAGAATAATAGATTTCTGTATTTTCTGCTTTAAGTATTTTCAGATATTTGACTCATGCTTGAGATTTGAACTTCCAGAATCACCTAAACGCATTTCACAGTGCAGTCAAAGATAGCACAAGGGCAACATGTTTTGGTGTATTTTAAACCTGCATATGTTCTTGAAGTGCGTTGTCACTTGAAACATTAGCCATCTGCCAGTAACCTCCTCTTTGGAGGGAAGATTACTGCAAAGATTGTATTAGTGCCATTGGGTGACCTCAGATCTCCTTAAACCTTTTTAATCTGGTTTCAGAGTTACTTGAGAGATTTCACTGGACTCACTGGCTGATCTCATTCTGGTTATAGTTAAAAGTCCTTGCAGATTCTTTTAAATCTGAGCAAGATTTTATTACAACAGTACAGGCTTTCTTAATTTGCTAGTGAACTGTTGCTGGAATTACATCCTTGCTCTTGGGGTTTCTGTTCTTTGCAGTTTCTGATGGTTAGTTATCATCTACAGGAGGGACCTCTAATATAGGATTCCACAGTGCTTGTTTTTAGGCTCTCTCTGTTCAGCATTGGTGAGCAGGTGGTCCTGACAAAGCCCATGAAGCAATTGAAGCCATAGGATAGCAAAATGGGGAGGACAGAAGGCTCTTGCCTGTTCTTCATCTGTGCCCTGCCAGACCTGATTTTCTCTCCTGGTCTGTTGCAGAGTTTGTATGACAAAACTTAAAAGTCCAATCTGTAGGTTATTTCTTTTCTTTCCATCTTTCTAGCTACTTTTTTTTTTTGTTTGTAAATTAGATTATTTTTTCCATATTTTTCATTCCATAATTCTGATGTAAGACTTACAGATATCTAAGGAAGATGCAGCATTGAAAGGCATTTGTCCAGAACCTAATGTTTTGAAGATGCCCCTAAAATCCTGCTGCCAGTTGTGACCAAAAAAATCCAAAAACTCTGGCACTCACAGAGCAATTGTGGCCTCCCCATCTTTTCTTAGTTCCATTAATATAAGTTTTGTTAACTCTGTGAGTAGATCTCTGTAGTATGCTCTGTGTGGGTGACTCACCTTTGTTTATTATTCTACTGTAATATTAAGAGCTTTTTTACAAAGTAAGATATTCCAGGGAATTTTAAGCCTGATAAGTGATGGTCTGTACAAATGGACCAAATACTTACTAAAAATATATATATAATTAAATGGAAAGGACAGTAGGTTCTTTTATTTAGAAGAATTCTAGAATTTGAATATGCTTTTCTGACTTGCTTTAGATACAATAACCATGCTTTGTATTATTGCATACATGATGTATATGTATAGATACAAGCTGTAGTCACTGTAATTTATTAAAACATAATTCTTTCCTACATCTGATTAAGAGTTCCCTTGCAAGAATATCCTTTTCCTTATGTCTGTTTTTGGCATGGTGTTGCTTGAATAAATCATTGTCTCTCCTGCTAATGAGAAGTCTGTTCTTGTAAAAGATATTCTTTAAATTATTGAAACAAAAAACCCACGTTATGTTTAAGAGGTTGTTATGTTTTACATACACGTTAACAGAGGAAAAATAGGTCAGTTTGGGCTCTTTTTCTTTTTTCCTAGGCTAGCCAGCTCCTGATCTTTAGAAAATCTCTTCTACTTTTCAAGCCAGATTCACTCAGAAAGCAGATAAGCACTGTCAGTTTCAGCAAATATTTTTTGCAATTCACTGCCTTAATCATTTATAGTATGGTATTAGCTGAAGCATCTCTTTGCATGGAATGTTAATAGACAAAATTAGAGTTTATTTTGTAAGAAGTCTGTATTTTTATAGTATTCATAGAATTAAAAAAGAAAGGAATATAGATCTCTCAATGGCTTACTTTTAACGGGCTTTAGTTATTAAAGTTGTATGCACATCAGGATGCTTACTTATCAAACCCATTTATTTCTTTTAGGGTTTTTAGGAACCACTTGCGAGGACAAAATAGACCCTTGTGCGTCATCTCCCTGCCAGAACAATGGAACCTGCTATGCAGACAGGCTTGCCTTCTCCTGCAGCTGCAGTCCTGGATTTACAGGACCTACATGTGCTCAGCTGATAGATTTCTGTGCTCTGAACCCCTGTGCACACGGCATTTGTCGCAGCGTTGGAACCAGCTACAGATGCCTCTGTATCCCTGGTTTGTACCAAGTTACATCCTCTGTAAATCTTCTAGTATTTTTATATGTAGGTTCCATATATAGCTTAAAATGACTTCCTTTTCTTCTTCTCAGTCTATAAAACAGATTGAGCAGATGTTCTATCTGTTTAGAGCAATGATAGGAATCTACACATTGCACTTGGGAAACCAAAAATTGCAGAGTGAGCACTGAAATACCCACTGAGATCCATATGGTTTGAGTGAACTCTACAGCTGTATTACAAAACTGTAGTCTGCAGGATGAATCTTTCTAAGGCAAGGCATCAGCACTGTTGGAATTACGAAAGTTGGTAGAGAGAATGCAAAATGGGACACTGATCATTAGGGGAAAACAGACAAGGTGGCTGAACAAAGGTAGAGAATGAAAAGTATTGGTTATTCCAAAGGGTTTAGTTCTGCCACACATGTTTACATAAATTGTCTCCCTAGAGAAGATCCAGCAGGGCTGCTCAGGTGAGTCCAGTGAGGAGACTCAGCTGGGAACTGTTTGACAGCGCAGCCTGACATTCATGGGGTCTGTGTAGCAACTGATTTAGCTCCAGATTTTTTTCATCCTTGTACCAATATAACAGGATATTGGGGTGCTTATAGCTCCCTTTATCCATTTTAGCAATGATAATTGTTAGGTGAAGTAGCAGTTAAAATGTCTGATAACCAGTGCTACACATCCACTGCTGCTTAAACACTTACAAGTGAGCACCAATCTTTGTTTTCACTTGAATAACTTTGGCACCTTTTTTTTTTTTTTTAGTCTGTTCCTATGAAGCTGTAAACTTGAAAACTGAAGAAATTAAGGATAAAACAAATTTCCAGTGTACAAGGGATAAACTAAGGAGTGACATTTGATAGTTAGTAGCTCTGCTGTGACATTCACATTGTTCTATACTCCTTTCAGAGAAATACCTTCTCTCTGCTGCTTGTCCTTGTTTTGTGAGAAACCAGTCATAATTCTGCATCTCTTCCATCTCAGTTTTCAGGATGTGCATGTATCCCACCATTCTATTTGTGGATATTTGTGAATATGGGGATTTTGTAATGAAATCTACTTATTCAGCATTTTTAGGTGGTGTCAGAATTTATCTGCTGTTTAGAGACATGAAAGAGACCATCAGAAATTTTTTGGGAGGCACTCACAAATTACCAGAAGCTATGGAAATTTGTTGTTGGAGTTGACAGATTTATAGTTAAATTACATACTCTTTTATAAAGGAGAAAAATATGAAAGTGAAATGCAGACAATACCACAGTAATGTTACCTTATAATGCATTTGTTGACAGCGCTTGTCATTAATAGTAGGAAAAACTAGACATTTATCTTTGCAAGAAACCCAGGGAAGTTTTAATCTTCTTCAGCATGTTCTTTGCCTGTAGTTCAAATAAAGTAAAGCTAGTCAAATATTCTTGGTCAAATAAAAGCTTTTTTCAGAACTTTGTAACCTAAACCTGATTAGAATTCCATTGTTTGTTTTTTTCAAAATTATTCTGTCTCTCTTAGGATTTAAAAGTTGTCTTAGACCTCTCAAGTTGTGGAAACTTATTTTCATTTGAACAATATTTATGCTTTTAACAGTTAGAGATGAGAAGCCTTAGAGGTTGCATCCAGGACCATATGTGGCATTTATTTAGTTAAACTCTTTTGTGTTGCTCCATGTATGACATTAAAAAAAAAATAATTTATTTTTTCCAAACATTTTATAGGCTGTTGTAAACTTCACTTTTAAAAATAACATTACTTGCTTCACATAGAGGTGGAACTGGAAGCCAAATTAAGTGAGCTTGTCATTAATCTGTCAATAGTTTAAAAACTTGGGTAACTTATTTCAGAAGGTCATTTAAGAACTGCACCTAAGTGGCATCAAGATAGGGATAGACAGAATGTTTCCTCCTTTTATGCCTTTTATGCCTTTTCATTGTTATGAGCATACCATTATGGGCTTTTATTAAGTCATAGCAGCAGAATTTGAATCAATTATTTTCAGATATTTTCCCCATGAGTTAAAAGGATAATAGATAAATGGCAGTCAACTTCTGTGTAGATCAGCATGTAGGAGGCACTGTGCCGTACACTTTGCCCTTGGTTTGGGTAATTATTGAGTGTAAGGCAGGTAAAATCAATTAAACTTGAGGATTCCTATGTTGCAATTCCTAAAAAAATCCCAAACTAAAGTAATGACTACAAATCTAGCTTAATACATTTTTGGTATGTCTATCAAAAAGCAGTTTGTTAGAGAGGGGGAGTAATGTAGTCATGTCTCTGGGATATTAAGAAGCTGGATTCTATTTTCAGTTTTACCTGGGGAGACCTTGATAGTATCTGTTACATTATTTGTAAAGTGAATGAATAAAATTTGGGTACAGTTTAGAAGCATTATCAAGGGTTGATGATAAAGATATTACCAGGAAAGAAATGGTATCTGCCTTGTGACCTTGAGGCTTTCTGGCTTGCAGGCTCTCAGCATCAGTGTGCCTGCTCCTAGACCGTTGGCTTCTTTGTACAGGAGGCTTTCACACGTATCCCTGAATTCCTACACGTTATTTTTTTTTTAGGTATTTTAATGGAAAGGTTGTTAAATGACATTTTAGAATTCTCTTCTGTATTGATTATCTGACATGTCTGAAAAATAGTTTCATGAAGTTTGGAATCTGTCACTTAAATTTTGTGTTCAGCTCTAGGATGCTATAGTTTGTTTGTTTGTTTTTTTTTTAAGTATCTAACAGAGGATATAATTTTCTAGTACAGAAACAAAGTGCCTAAGAGTTTTGGTAATATGTGTGACCTGAAGGCTGTCCTTCCTTTAAGCACTGTTTTACAGTGTCAGTTGGATTTTGGATTTTCGTCTGTGTTACTTCTGTCTCAAAAATTAAACAAGAGAGTTATTTTAAATTGTTCCAATTAGTCCAAGTCTCCTTGCTTGGTAGGCAGCTTGGCTTCCTTGTTTTTTTGGCCAGTGTACAGATTTGAAGAATGATAAATGATAGTGGTTATACTTGCATAGCTGCACAATTTGCAGAACATGAACAACCAGACATTTGCTACTAATTTTTTTTGTGTGTGTGTTGGCTTTCATTGTGAGCTTTCATCTAATAGCTTGTAGAGGAAAGCTAATTTGTATAAGCTAACTTGGAAAGCAGTCTAATATTTTGAATGTTCCTATTTTCAGAGTGGAAGGAAAAGTGTGTAAGTTATTTCCAAGTTGAACATGCTTCAAATGTCTGCTGTTCCACAGGGGCTCTGTGGAACTCCCAAGCCTATGCAACCATACCTACTTTGTACTGTGTGTGTGATTTTTCAATTGCACATGAAACCTGACCTTAAATCTGTATTTATATGCTTACACATCCTAATTATTAACACTTATCACCTCACCCTTTACAGGTAACAAAGAAATACGTAATGTTTGGACATTAGATTCAGAGTTTGTGTCATATTTTACTTATCTCATATTAAAGAACTAATTTTAGTAAAAGATATTGTGCTCATTTGTTGGCTTTCTCATCTAAAGTCTAGTTGGTGAAACTAGTGGGAACCCTTTGTGTCTTTTGTAGAATGTTTATTTAGTCCCTGGATCCCAAAACAGTTTCTCCCTCCTGATAAAATTTTTTATTCTTTATATGCAATTGTTTTAATACAGCTACCATTATAAATTTCAAATGCAAATATTTAATTTAGTATTTTTAGTTTTGTCTGGTCTGACGTGGAGAAATGTGGCTAGAAATTGCATGGCTTAATATCACAGAAAAGTTTTGGATTTGGGTTTTTTGAAGACATAGATTTTGAAACTGCACAGTTCATGTACAGATATTAACACCTGCCCTCTATATAAATATATACGATGGCATATATAGAAAATTTGGGAAAAAGAAAAGAGAGGAGTTTCAGAAAAAGCGCCTCAGGGTGTAAAAAGTAGCGGCAACGTTAGAAGTAGTAGCATGGAGTATGTTCCCTTGCATTTACTGTTCATGCAGCTTAATAGATAGTTCTGGGAGCAAAAGTGTAACTTTGTGCCTTTGCAGAAGCCAGAGCAACATTTGTCTGCAGCAGTTACAATTTTCTTTTCTCTGTCTTTTCCCTTCCCACATTTTTTAAATGGGGCAGGATATGTGAACTCTGGAAGAAGTGACTTCAGGTTAATTCCAGTTCCTGACTGTCTCTGAACCTGTTATTGCTTCTGTTTCCTCATCTTGTTTCCACTTCTACATTAAGACAACCTTCCCTGCAATCTGACCTTGGCTGGTGAAGATGGCTTCCTACCTTCCTGCCATTGGGAGCATTGTTCTGTCTTTCTCTTATTTAATTGCTGTATAAGCTCAGACTTTAAGTGAACACATTTATTTCCTGGCTATATAACATGCAACTCTGTGTTAGTGAGCAGCCATATGTATGAACTGATGCTGTTCCCTGCAAAATAGAGCTGGTTTGCACTGTACTCCATTAGGCCTTCCCATACAGATGGGATTTATGTTCTGCTGCCTTGATTGGGTGAAATGTTAAGTATGAGTCACTATTGAGGGATTAGTGTTTAAAAAGGCTAAAAAGATTTTAGCTTTCTTTTTTATTGATTTCTAAAGGGAGAGTAAGCTTTTGCCTCTTTCTTTTGTTAACCTGATAGTGCAGATATTCGTGAGAGGTTACTCTGCTGTATCTTTTGCTCTTGAAGGCTTTGACAAACCTCATGTCTTCTCCTCATCAGCCTGTGTGACACAAATTGTGGGCTCCTTTTCCCATTTTCTCCTTCTGCGGTTTTTAACAGCCATGTGCAAAGACAGTGCAGTTCAGCATGTGACTGAAGGCCATGCCTGGGCACAGAAAAATGGATTTTCTTTGTTCTTCTCAGGTGCTGTGTTTTCTGTTGCTTTTATGATATGTTAGAAAGTGATGAGATTTTACTTCTATCAGGAAAACAACCTGCTCTCTTTGAGGCACCATTCCAGTTGCTTAAGAAAGAGGAAGAAGAATTTGGGGATCAAGAGGAGAATGGCAACAGATCTGTTTCTGCTTTTTTAAAGACCAGTAGCAGTGGGTAGTACCAGTGGGATGATCACATAGAGGGAAAAGGGGTTACATAGGGACATCTCTATTTTAGGAGTTTCTTAGGTTTTCTGTCCATTCCTCAGCCTCTGAAGAGAGCACATCAGAATTGAACCTTCATTTACAGGTTCTGCTTGAGTTCATGAAGATTCTATTACTAAAGACTTTTCCAACTTCATGTGGCCTGGAAAAGTTGCCCTTTTTTGAAGCTGCAATGCCTCCTGTGGGTTTTTTTTTATCCTGTTCAGGACACAGTAGCTGGAGAAGTGTTGTTAATGTAGGTATTTTTTTTTTCTTTCTGAATACATCCACAGAAATATTGCACACCACAAAAGATGCAAGGGGCTGCATTTGGCATTGGCTGGGAACATAAAAGCAGCAGAATCGTAACACTGCTAGGAGAGGAAGCAACTACACTAGAATCCATTACTCCGAAGTTATTTTTGAAAAATTTTCATGTTTCAATCTAAAGTCTTCAACAAAAATGTAGAAATTATTTGTGTAGTCTTTTTGAAGATATATGTATGAATTCAGTGTACTACAGGATTTATATATCAATATCATTTAAAAGCAGTAATACAAGGAGAAATGCTCATTAAAAATAACAAGGCACCTCTTATCTCCCTGAGGAGAAGGATGCCTTTCCCTCAGGTGATCCCCCAGTGGAACGTTCTCCATCCCAGCAGTTCCAGCAGAAGGAAGCTGCTGGCCCCAGGGTAAGGACAGTGAGGGTGAAATTGTGTGTGGGTGAGACCTGCCCTCTCGTGGAGAGAGGAAACATCTTTCCCTGGCTGTGTGCAGTGTCTGGCAGCGTGGGCTGGCTGCAGCCTGAGGAGGTGATACCATAGTTCATATTGATTTTGGAAACCAGACAGCTATTTAGTCACAAATTCCCTTCGTTCTCTTGGAAAGGTGAGAAGTGGAAAACATTTTTCCGAGAATATCTAATTACATCGGTGTTAAACACTGGGAATTCCCATCTGTTTTTCTTTCTGATTCTCCCGTCTGATTTTGGTGGTTTGTATGTTGGCTACAGATCTCACTACATAAGAATATTTCATATATTCATAAGCTAGATAAACTTCATTGTAGGCTAGCAAGAAAACCCATAACATTTACCATAATTAATTCTCTATTGCCTGGCTGACGGCTTTGGAGAAAGTGGTTCAGAAATGTTTCTTAATACCTTACTAGTCCAACTATTTCCTATAAAAGCACAATTTTTGAGCATCATAATGGATGGTATTGTCTATATATCTTGAGTAGTACTAACAGTTGTATCTTCAAAAAATTTTGTTTTGAATTGTCCATAATAGGGAGGAGAGGGCATATGCAAATATTGTTTGAAGGCAGCATTTATTGTATTTTCTATTATTCTATGAGAATTTTGTAGAATATTTAGACCAGGATACTGAATATAGATTGACTGTGACTTATTAAGATGAGAATATGCCCCTCTCTTTGGTTCTTTGTTCATGAAAAATACCCTGCTTTAGTATCTGTGTTTTGCTACTAACTAGAGATTACTTTAAGAAGTAAAATCACACTGAAGAATCTACACTTTGTATTTTAAGCCTTTTTCCTGGCATCTGTATTCATGCCCATTGCATATTTATTCATTGTACATTAATTAATTTAATTTTAATTTTTCTTTAATGTAATGAGGAAATCAAGCTTTTATAAGCACATGAACACTGTTCCAGTGCATATTATATCATAGACTACACTGTGTCTGTAATTTCAACTACTGTTACAACTAATGATTGTGTGGCACACTAAGTAATGAAAAAGGTACTGTTTTCATGTGGATTAACTCCTCCTTTCTTATCTCATAATACACATTACTCGTGGCTGTTAACAGGCCATGTAGCTTTTCTCTGCTTCTGCTTTCTATGTTTACCTAATCAGCCCATAATACCTGCCTATGGCATGGAAATACTGTAAAGATGAAAGTACCTTAATGCTTCTACAGTGCTTTGACATTGTACAGCATTAATGCTAAAACATGTAATCATTCTAACTACTGTTATACAATTATCACCTCTTTGATGAACAGGCTTTGATGCAAGGATCCAAAGGAGCTGGGAGATAGTTGGTATTCCTGTATTTCTTTTAACAATCAGAGCGTGGGTATTCACATTGCTGCTTCTGGCCTCTGCCACCAGCCTCCTTCCTTACACCTCATTGTGGTTTATCACAGGAGCTGGGAATTCTCTCAGAATACTGTGTTTCAGTATGTTCTTGGTAATTTTCACCTGGGGAACGGATGCCTTTAAAATCAGTGTCTTAACATATATCAGTTTGCACACAATATTTAAATTTAGCTAGTATCTGCCCATGATCTATAGTTGCCTAATTGTTAATTTGTACTGCAAACTGTTTCATAACTATTTTTGTTTCTTCTTCATGTGATTTAGGTTACCATGGCCTTTATTGTGAGGAGGAATATAATGAATGCCTCTCTGCACCCTGCCAGAATGGGGCCACCTGCAGAGACCTGGTCAACAGCTATGAGTGTGTGTGCCTTGCTGAATATGAAGGTAGGCTGCAATTGTTCTCTGCATTTTTTATAATTTTGTTACAAACAGAGAGCTACTATATCCTGAACAGAAATATATCCCTCACGTAAAATTAACAGAGATCAGCATTGATCCTGATCCCATAATCTTTATTCAAATTAATAGTTAAGATTTAGCTCCTCTGTGAATAATGCATGTCCTGGTCTAGGCACAAATGGATTTTCTCTGTTCTTCTCAGGTGTAGTTTTTTCTGCTGTTTTTATGATATGTTAGAAAGTGATGAGTTTTAAAAAAGCCCATAACTGTTAAATAGACTTTTTCATTAGTTGTTGTTGGAGCTTTTACACAGAGAGTTTTCAATTTTTTTCTTTTCTCCAGTGAAGTGAGCTAAAATGTAATAATAAAAGATTAGTACTTGAAAGAGATTAGCACAAAGGAGTAGAAATAAAAGCTTTATCTTGACCGTTCATTTAGAAGTCTGTAAAGCCTAGAGAGAGTAGTAGGTCTGTGACTGCTTTTCCATGTTAACTGCAGCTATTCTTAGATCTGTGTTCAAATGGAATCCATCTTTGGCATTTTGGAAGTAATTTATAAAATAGATGAGAATAGTGTTTGTTTGGCTATACAAAATCTTTTCTCTCACAGCAGATTTCAGCTGTAAACAAACTAACACATATCAGTGGTCTGTGACAAGTCCTTCTGGGGAAGGCTAAAGTGATATTTTTTTAGTGTATTTTGTGTTGAATCGTGAGAGCACTTTGAATGTAATTTTATATGCTATTAGCATTACAAATAAATAAATATTCCACACAGAATGACCATGTTTTAAGGAACATTGCTCGAGCATTTTCTCATTAAGTATATCAATCCTTATCTGTGCTGGTAAGTAATGCTCACTTAACAGCTGCTTGAGGCCAAATATGTGTTTCACACTGGTGATTGCACTGCTCTGACTATAGACACAGAATTCATCATTTTAGAGGCCTGGTGAGGAAATGACCCTCAGCTTTTCATGACAGTTTAAGCAGCACTTAACCAAAATGTTCACCATAATGTTCATCTTCTCACCCGACCTGTTGGTGGAGCTGGAAGCACTGTGTGCCCAGCACATCGTGCTGTAAATGAAAGCAGGGCACCTGGTCCTGTGAGCAGCTTTTGCTGGTCACTGAGCTCCCATCATTGCAGTGCCTGAGGAGCTCAATGGCACCAATGAATAGACCCGAGGTACCCAGCTCAAGATATGACGTGGGCCATCAGATGCCTCAGTCTTGGCACTGCCACCCCAGACCTGCCCCTCTGCAGTGCCCCTTGTGCCTCCACGCCCTGGGCTGGCAGACGGACACCAGCTCTCAGGGCTGGCCGGGGCTGGAGCTTGTGCCAGCAGGTACCCGTGGGCTGCTGCCTCTGCTGCTCCTCACACACAGGATGCTCAACTAGAGTGCTCTGCCTTCTTGCTGCTAACACTGCAAATGTCAGCAAAATTATTTTGGCAGGTCTGTAGTGAGTATGTGTATGTGTGCATACATATAAAATATATATATATATAAAAAAGTTTTATCTGAACAGTAGACCCCAAGAAAATAATGCATGTAGCAGTCTCTCTGCTAGAGTTAGAGCTCTCTCCTGGTCCCTAAGTGGGAATATGCTGTGTTACATGTTTTGTATGCCAGGTGCAGCTTGCACTGTCTTCTGCAAGGCAAACCTGCTGGATTCACAAGGCCTACACTGGGTGTGAAAGAGTGAAGGTAGTGGCATGAAATAGAGCCATCCAGTTATATATTTTAAACTATGCATTTGAGTAATTTTTTTTATTACATTAGTAATATTCCTCATTTCCAGCAATAGGTAATGAGAGGCACCAGAATGCTTATGTATGTTATTAAATAAGTTATTACATAAAATTCTTAGTCAAGACAATTATTGTTGACATATTACTGAAGAATTTTAGATGACTGATCTGTTTATGCTTCATTATGTGGTTTTTCATATACATCCAATAGTTCTTCTAAGCAGAAGTTTCCCTGCCTCTCCTAGCCCACAGCCTGTGGGAAGAGCAGAGAGGAGGCACATGTGTAAAGAGTTTAGCCAGCATAAACCACGTGACTTTAGTTTTATGACATCATTAGCCCAGAAGGACAGGTTTGGAGTCTGCACACTCATCCAGGTGAAGTCAAGTTATCACATGTACTGATTCCATGCTGCCAGTATCAGTCATGTCAATGGCAATTACTGATTTTTCCTTTTCAGGAAGGCACTGTGAATTATACAAAGATCCTTGTGTTAACATCAACTGCCAGAACGGTGGCACTTGTGACAGTGAAGGTCTAAATGCTACATGCATTTGTGCACCTGGATATGCAGGCAAGTGATTTGTGTGTTACACAGAACATCTACTTGTCATTGTTCACCATGTCTAGAGGAAGACAAATACCAAGTAAGACTGTGACTCTTCAAGAGAGGAATTAACTTGGGCTTTGCTGTATTGTGAGCAGTCTAGTGAGAATGAAAAACTTTTGATATTACTTACATCTGTTTTGAAATTCGTAGCTAAAAAAAAAGCCTGTTACTAAAGTGACTTTACAAAGCTAACAGCTATTTAACAAGGCTTATGACCTTGCTACTTGAGACTAGACTGCATTTAAAAAATAGTATTTTGAAGATTTACAGGTAACCCAATATGCTGATTGGACACTGTTGAAACTGAAAAATGTTTTAACAGTGACCTTAGTTACTGTGTGCTCAAGAAACAGCTTATTCCATTACCTTAATATGCAATTGCTAAAAGGCCTAAAGTACTTGTTATGAATCAATTTGCACTTTCAGAGTACTGGTAAGAAACTCATTTAATCTTTTGGCCTTGTACTTAGACTGATGTGATTGGCGTAATCCAAATATCTGATGTCAGGATAATTTACAATCTGATGTTCTGTTGGTCATGTAAGGTAATATCCAATGTGAGAGTAATAGGTAAACCCATTCATAGCTGGTTTATAGATCAGCTTTTTTTTATTTTTTTTTGATCTCTTCTAATTAAAGGACATTCTTTGGAAAAGAATTAGCTTTCGATTGTACTGTGTCAATTTCTCAGGCACTGATTATCTACATTATTGTATAGCATATCAAAATATCCATGATCGTCTGTTCTGCCACATTTTCTTGGCATGGAAATTATATTTAGAAAAATGAGACAGAGTCTGTGTGAGGTTAGTCAAGTCCTTTAGTCCTCAGGCTTTATTTTCACCTGGTTGAATAAGGATAATACTTCCTTCTTGGAATCCTTTTGATGTTCTAAGAATAAAGATGTATTGCACTATAAGGTGTTTTGCAGCAAGAGAGAAGTTAAATGACTGAGGATGTACTTGTTACACCAGGCACTTGCCACACATAATTTTGTTTTTGGGTTTGTTTTTTTTTTTCCCCTATGTAAGGTGAAGAATGTGAAATTGATGTAAATGACTGTGACAGCAACCCATGTCACCATGCTGGAACTTGCATAGATCAGCCTGGTGGTTACACCTGCCATTGTCCTCATGGATGGGTCGGTGCAAACTGTGAAATACGTAAGTTTTGGAGTTCTCTAAACATTTCTAAAAATTGTAAGTTATATTAAAGGAATTTTTTCTTTATCTCTAAATACCTATCTGCACAAATACTCTGAATCATATGTAAATGAACAAAATCATGGTAAATTAATTTTATTTTTGGCCATGGCATTTCAAAGGTGATCGTGAAAGTTAAAAACTTCTGTTTCTGGGCACCCTACTTTGAGATGTGTCAGACTGGATTGTCAGGGATGCTGTATCAGAACTGGGCACTCAGTTTGTGTTTTAATTGTGCTCATGCTTCACAGCCTCCCTGCACACTTTGGGTCAAGTGTGTTCCATAGCAGTAGAAGCACGTTCCTAACAGGCTTGTATTGACTTCTGAGCACCTGCAGCTCTAGTGATGTTTCAGCAAAACAACTTGGAACGTACTTACCTAAGGAAACTGGTTCTGTGTAATTGTGCTGCAATTTGTGTGTGCAGGCATTTAACAACTTTTTCAGGAATAACTTCCAGCTATAGACTAATTTTCACCATATTTGTTACAAAGAAAAAGGGCTCCAAGACCAAATATTTCCAAAGCATTGAGTAAGACTTAAGAGTGGTTCCACTGGAAGGAACAGCTTCAGTGTGATCTTGTTTCTCCTTTTAGAGAGAAGCTTCACTGTAAGGGCATCCTTATGTCACAGTGGGGAGTCCAGGAGAGGCAGAAAGTATGAAGCCCATCTGTGGAAGAGTTAAAATGGAAATTAGGCTTCATTAGTTTCACTGCTCACAGACCTGCTTTGTATTTCCCTGATGTTTTGTTCTTGAGCTAGAGATGTTGTCTTTGCTAAAGAATTTGGCTGTGTATTTAACTGCTTGAATCCTTGGGTACTGTGGTCATAGATCCCTTTGAGTCATTATACAGATATACACACAGGTTTGTTAGCACAGTTAAGGTTGCAGGGATATGTGATAGATTAATAAAATAAACACAAAGGATGGATTAAAAAATGTTTTCTGTATCTCATTTACACAAACAGCATGTGAACCTTCTATTTTTTGCTCTCTTTTAGTAATACTTTACTTAAACATATCAACTGCTTTTTTCAAATTGATTCTACTCTTGATGTTTTTGACGTTAGTCCTTACTTTAATCCAGTACATTCAGTTTCAGAGCTTTCTGGTGTAAGCAAAGACTGCAGAAGACCATTGCCAGCTAGCCCAGAGATGGTGACAGCCCTGCCTTTTTTGTTATCTCTGAATGGCTCACACACTTCCCAGGGTGTTGCAGAGCCAGCAGACCTTGGGAGCACAACACTGTGTGCTGTCTGTGTGCCATATTGCTGATGCTAAAATATGCTCAGATGAACTTTTCCTGACAAGGCTGATGTTGGTGACACCTGCAACACGCATGTCCAAGTTGATCAGCAAGGCAGTATAATTCTGCCTGCCCTTGCTAATAAGTAGTTGGCTGACAGACAGATGGGTTTAGTTCTTGGAGAAAGCAACAATCATCCTGGAAACGCATTTCCTGGAGTCCCTTGATGAAGTAACAATTACATTTCTGTTATGTTATGGAATGCCAAAGGGATACAAAGGCTTGCATACTTTCTGAGCCTGCAGATGTGCTACAGGAATTCAGTGGTGCATGTTCTGGAGTATTCTGGCTGTCATGCTCTAGTCACTCAGAGTTTGGCTGTTTGCACCACAGATACACAGGGAAGTGCATGTAAACATATGGGAAAAGGAGAGAAGCAGAAGAGAGGGTGGAAGGAACCTCTCCTACTGTCCAGCTACTCAATTATTTCTTCTTTCCCCTGTTAGAAGAGATGCAAGTTCTTTTATCTTGTGATTGCTATGACAGAAAGCAGGGAATTACCTGAATTTAGCTGGGATTAGTAACACTGCACGGCTGGATCTTAGCAGAAGTATTCAGCCTTGCCTTGTTCATGGCAATTGTTTTCAATGAAAAAGGTTGAAATTACTGAGGTTTTTATCCAACACATGACAGTAGTTAATAGATTATATGTATAAAATAATAACAATAATAGAGGAGATATAAAAATACAGTGTAAAAAAAATTCTGGTTTGGACTGGTCATGAATGAAAACAGGAAAAAGATCTTCCCATAGCCACAAAACGATAAATTTTAAAGAAAAAATGTTTAAAATTTGAGGGTTACCAGTCTTTTTTTCAGTAAGCTTCAGTTCAGCAAATATCTGATGTTCCCTTGCTATTTAAGTCACTTTGCCACAGCATCAAAGTAAAAGTTTGTGTTGTTAGGACACCATAACAGACAATGCTGCCCCAAAACAGATAACCATGGACATGCAGCCTCTCTAACCAGTGCAGTGTCTTATATGCAAAGCTGGGGAAGCTTTCCTAAAGAACTCAGATTTTAACATGTATTTAAAGGATTATGCAAACAAAGAGGGATTGAGTTTTGAAGAAATCACTTTGCACAAAGAATTTAAAAGTATTTTGATCTGCAGATTTTTCTTCTACAGGTCCACGTAGCTATGTGAAGATCTTTGTACTCACTGTCTTTCCCTGAGCTGTGAATTAACAAGCTGATGGGAACTTAATTCTAATAATATCTAGAAAGGCCATATCCAGCTCTTTTATAAACATATTCAGCACTTCTGAACTCACTGGAGTTGAGACAATGGTGCAGTAGATTTCTTTGAGCTCTAAATTTTGAATCTATTAGTAAATGTGCTTCTGTTCATCTTTCCACTTCTCTTTGCCATATTTATTATATTCTTTCAGCAGTTTGTACATAATGGTAATAATGTGCTGGAAATTAAATTTAAACACTGCATACTGACTTTGTATTGGACCATCCCTCTGAATGCTAGAAAAAGACACAAAGCCAGGCTTATCAAGAAGCTGGTGTTTGGGTGGCATTTGACTAAATAGATCACATTTTATACTTTGTGATTTTCTGTTACTGGCCATGAAGGAGGCTATTGGCACTTAATCTTTTTTGTAGAGCCACGCTATTTATAGTTCCCCACTTTTCACCAGCTGGTTTAGCTGCTTGAAGTGACTACTTTAACAGGATTTCAGGGTTATCTTCTTGTCAGACTGTTCTTTTTCATTTCCAAGTGCTGTATATACAATAAACTAGACAAGATGTACGTTGCCTGGATGACTTGCAATATTTTTTAATATCATCTTATGATCCTTACCAGTATTAGCAATTCCAATTAAGTAGGATTAAATTCGTCTTAATTATAAAGAGGATATTCTTCCTTTCAAAATGAAATGTATTTACCTAAAAAAGTAAATGGAGCATTCACTGTAAAAATGCTTACAAATGTCTCATATGAATTCTCTGATGCCTTCTAGTTATTTGTTAATATCATTACCTTTGCCACTTTTGTAATTATTAATGTAGCTACTGAGGTATGCCAAACCATGTGCTTACTTGAAAACTAACATTATGAAGCGTTTCTAGGGCAGACCATGCTATGCATTGAAATCTTATTCTTAATTAATTTTATAAATTTTAATATAACAACTGAAAATACTGTGATTTTGAGCTGTCATATGCTATTTCTAATCTCTGGAGTATAAGATGTTGATCGTTATATTTTGATACGGTGAGGAAAAAGGGAAGAGATTTTTCTCATCTTTGTCATCCAGAGATGGAAGACATGGAATCTAAATCAGAAGTGTCTTACCATATATCTGCACACATTAGATCTGAATTCAGCCTAGTCTGACAGCCTGACAGAAACCACTGTGTGTGACAAATGTGCTGCAGAACAGAAATAGAAGCCCATCCCAAACTGCACAGAGCACAGCTGTATCCCCCCCTCATATCCTGACAGGGCAAACTGCAGTAACAGCACTTTAGAAACATTAAATCACTGAATGATTCAGGCTGATCAAAACTTTACTGACCTCTGAAGAAGAGAAGAGAAACAAGCAGCCAGTCCTTAAACTCAGCTCACATTTATGGACAAAGTCTGAGTATCCCTGAGTTGGAAGGTGCTCCAGGACAACTTTCACTATTGTGACAAAGAGCAGCCATTTCTCCAAACTCTGCCCAGCTGAATCCCACATTACAGCTTTGGGCTTTCTCACCACCTGCCTCTAAAACAGGTTTTTTGTGGTTTTTTTCCTGTCTTTTTACATTCCCTGTATTTCTACCATTGATTGAGATTTTATCCACTGCTGCTAAACTGGAGATTTCAACTCCGGTGCTTGAATTATCTGCCATCATCAGCATCCTTGAGAGGTGGCTTCTGAGAATATCTTAACCTCCCAAAGCATATGCTTGGAAGCCCTGTTCCCAGACTGTTTGTGATTGAGTAAAGGGAGTTTCTAAATCAGTGCAAAGCAGAAGTACATTTGAAAAAGGAACAGGCACCTACTAGAAATAACTTTTGCAGAGTGCTACATTTCTGTAGTCAAGATGATTCAATTCTGTTCCTGTTTTGAAATAATATGAGACCATAGGCTGCCAAAAATGAACCCTGGAGGGAAGTACAGGTGCATTAGAAATATTCTGACCCATTCTAGAGAGAAACAGATCTGAGGACATAGGCAATTGATAGAAAATCTGTTTGGCAAAGATACAATTTGGGGATCAAGTATATTTCTATAGAAGGTCTGGAATACATAAATACAAAAGGCCTCTTCCAGATTGGCTTTACTTTAAGGTCTGCTTTGAGAATCTCAGGGAAATGATGCTTGGGAAAAGACTCCAATGGGCTCCCTACTGTAGGACCTTATGAGGTGTCCTTTCTGTCCTTGAAATGCTGAAGTCTCTGCAGTTTGGTGGAGATAGGCATAAGAAAGTCTGTGTTTCAAATTGCAAACCAAATGCGTTTAGTACATCTTAAATAACACATTTTAGTGGAAGGCTTCACTATTGGAACAAACTGCACGAGAGAACTGGTTGGTTCCTAGAAGCTTTTGCCTAAATTCTGCCTGCCTTTAGAGAGCCTGTAATATAAAATAACATAATGCCAGAATAACTCAATTTTCAATTACTTGGGTTACACAGGAGATCAAAATAGACAGGTGTTCCTATATGACCTTAAAAATCAACAGAAAAAAGTGGGTGAAGGTTTAACATAGTGCTATTCAATTTTGCAGTATGTTAGGCCTGGTGGTGTATTGGTAACAGAGCCTGGGAAAGTTCAAATTACCTATCTCCATAGTTTCAAAAGTCAGAACTATTGAAAATTAATATCATAAAGAAGTTCTATTCAGCAGGATGGATATAAATTATTAATTAATGGTAACCTTTTATTTCTTATTGGCAGATCTGCAGTGGAAGTCTGGGCATATGGCAGAGAGCCTGACCAACATGCCTCGTCACTCCCTGTACATCATCATCGGGGCGCTGTGCGTGGCCTTTGTGCTGATGCTGATCATCCTGATCGTGGGCATCTGCCGCATCAGCCGCATCGAGTACCAGGGCTCCTCCCGGCCCGCCTACGAAGAGTTCTACAACTGCAGGAGCATCGACAGCGAATTCAGCAGTGCCATCGCTTCCATCCGACACGCCAGGTTTGTGCTGGGGATGCTGCTGTCCCAGAATCTGTTCTGATGTGTCATTTCAGCTCATTCACAGTGCACCCAAGTGCTGTTGGCAGAGCCAGTGGGCTGCTCTGCTGGGAAAACACCAGCACTGCTCACTGTTCTCATCTGAGGTGTGACAATACAGCAAAACTCCTCGAAAACAGATGGAGTTATTCTGATTTATTTGGTGTAACTGGTGAAGTGGGACAGATGCAGAGTTCTTAGCCTGTCAGATCTTCTGTTAGGGATGTAAAGATTCTTTAACTGCTGCATGCAAGTAATATGATCAGATAGGAAAGGCACATTGATTTTTGTGACTAATTTACCAGATTATTCAGTGAGAATCTCTTCACATCACTCCTTTTTGTGCTCCTATTTGCCTTTTTTACTTGCTTTCCTAGAGACAGTAATTTTTTTTACTTTGAAATTTAATGGAGCACTTGCAAGGCAGGGCCTTGAGTGTCAGAATAATCCAAAAGTAGAAGTAGAAGGGATTTGAGAGCTCAAGTGTAAGCCATGGCACTAATATGGCATTAAATATACCTAGCTCCCTGCCAACAATTGTGTTTAAAAACTTCCAAAGGAGTTGAGTAGATTTAGAAAGGGCTTTCCTAAAACCTAACCTGGACTTCCTTTGCTATTAACCTGGCTGCTTCTTTCTGACTGCTCTTCGGGCTGTCATGAAGGAGAATTTATTGCTGTTCATCACTTATATATCAGGTGCTGAGCCCTCCCCCTATTCTTTTGTATGATAAAAACAAACAAAGCAAAGCAATTTTTTTCTTTCCTAGGTTTAACTAACCCATTCTTTCAGTATCCCTCCCAGATCATGTCAGCTTTCTTATTGCCTTCCTGGGACACACTCCAGATTATATTTCTTTTAGTTTTCTTTTTTGAAGGGGAGTCCCTAAAGCTGGAAGTAGTTCTCTGTCTGAAAATTTATGTGCACCAAATAAACTGAGTAATCATCTCCTTTTTTTTTTTTTTTTTTTTTT
>VZRH01007259.1:1031680-1051685 GCA_013397555.1 Urocynchramus pylzowi | reverse complement strand
TTTTTTTTACAAAAAAAAAATATATAAACTTTTTTTTTTTTTTTTTTTTTTTTTTTTTTTTTTTTTTTTTTTTTTTCCTTTCTAATGATAAATGACATACTTTTGTGACCTGTTAGACCTTTTCCTCATCCCAAGATCCTCTGTGTCATTTTGCTTCCTAGCCAGTATGGTTTCTTCTGTGTTTGACATCTCTCTTAGTAGGCTGGAACTTTCATTTTTGTTTCTTTTTTCACATTTCTTCAATTTGTCAAGATCACTTCAAATTCCAACAGAGTATTCATGTGTGTTACCATTAAAATGCTATTAAAACAACTGAGGGAGACATGTTCCTGTGCACTAACATGGAGAAATGTGTGCATATGGATTGGTGATTGCTGGTAATTAATTTTCTGTATGCTCCAGTTCTGTTTCAGTGAAGATGGAATAGTTTAAATTGGACCACTGCTGAAGTCATCAAAACTATCTGAAATGGGTGAGGTGTTCCCCCAGGCTCAGTTAATCACATCACAGCTTTGAGTAGTAGCTCTTCAAAGTGTTCCAACTTCAAAAAAGTTCTTAAACTGGGATAGATTAATAATGATTTTTCAAATCCATATTATGTAGTTAGAAATTACATTATTGTCCATTGAGGGTTTCTCTATCTTGGAAAAGGTATTTCTACTTAATGCAAATGAAATGTTTTAATTCCAAATAATTTTCAGTGCCTCCAAGAATGTGATGCCTTATAAAAATCCAAGATAGAGCTGCCAAGTAAGGTAATTCATGGAGGTTTATTGTGGAGATTGTTGTGTATATTTTGGGTTCAGAAACATATAAACCACATTTTTTTTGTCATTTCAATCCAAGAAAAGGAGCAAAACTTTTGTAGTCATTTTTGCATAAATTCTGAAATCTCCATATATAAAGGTCTGAATTTTCATAATTGCTGAATCTAAGAAAACTACTTTCAAATAACAGAAAGTTCAGCATTTTCTAACAATAATTCACTTTCACAGTTAGATACCAAAACTTGCCAGTAATTTTGGAAAATGGAGGCCAAGGGAAAAGTTGGTAGATTATTTTCTTTAAAGGGAAGGTTTCTGGTAAAGTCAGCATGTGTCTGGAGGTGTTGCATAGTCAGTAAATGATTTTAAAATTACTTGTTCATGTTTCTCAGCATTTTTTTAATAGATAATTTTTTTTAGAATTTGATCTTTTCTATCTAGGTATTTGATATATGATATCTATACTATCAAGGTATTTGCCGTAAGACAAAACCAATGTGCTTGAGGATCATTACTAATAAATGTCTATTTCTAGGGAATGTTCCTAAGAGTAGCAGACCAGAACTAGGTAGTTCTCCGAGCAGATAAAGCACAGTTGTCTTTAGCATCCATTGTGCAGACAGTAAAGAAATATTCCTTTTATGTTACAATTTATACATTCTAAAGCTAGAAGAGAGCAGTGTCATGAAATAGTTGGCTAATAGGCTGCGGGCTATGGCAGCCATGAGATGTCATTGAAATGGAACCAAGATCTGTTATTGAAATGGAACTGTTCCCTTTAGGAAAGCATTCACACTGAGTTCATGAATTGTCTGGTGACAGACTATGCTGCAGTTAGTTCTGTGTGTGCCCAGATATCAGAAGCCTTCATGCATCACTCACAGTGTAGTTTATTTAATTTTTATTTTCACACCCTGATCTGTCCTCTCTGTGTCAGTTGTCTCTGGCACCGTGTAGTCTCTGTGTCATCAGACGCTGATTAAGTTCTCTTGTCACAGCAGGGTCAGCTTCTCTCCACTTCATGTTCTCCCCATTCCTGTGGAGTTGCCTGTGTCAGACTGTGGTGTCCTAAGCTTTCTGAATTGGATGAGCATCAGCACACACTCATTCTTTTCTCATTCATTCCTTTCACTCACTTCTTACCATTTCCTGGCATAGGTCTCTGTCAGCTGCCTTTTTGTAGAAGTATGATCATGTGCACATGTTCTCTGGTCTACACATCACCTACCAATTGCTTAATATACATCCTCTGCCAGAGTTAATTTTCTGGAAACTCTAGGATTATAGCTCAATTTTTCTAAACAAAGCACAATACCACTTGCACACCTGACCTTTTCTCTGAATAATGCAAAGGAAATAAATCTTCTCATTCTCCTCCTGTGGAAGCCAAAAGAGTCCCTTCTTCTTCTCAATATGCTTTATCCCTTTTTTAACTTTTGGTAGCAACATGTGGTTGGTTTCTTAATTCTGATTCTGGGTAAACTCTGAACTTCTGCCTATCCCACAGAAGTTAGAAGATACCATTTCCTCAGGATTCAGCTGTCCAATGTTCTCAAAAATCTATTTGAGTGGAGTTGTTGAGGTTAATAACTCTCTGTAGTTAGCCATCTCTTGAAATATTGTTCCAAGGAAGTGGAGGAGCAGGACCATTCCAAATGTGAAGATGATTTGCAGTGTCTGTCACACAGACACACGGAGCTGCCTTTGCCAAGAATTGCTACAATGAATGTGTACTGTCCTCAGAATTGTCACGGAATCCTCAGTTTCTCTCAAGCTACCCATGTCTCTCTTGTTCAATGCTTCACTGCAAAATATGTTTTCTGATCATTATTTCATATACTTTATTTTGTGATTATCTTTGTGATGTGTAGTATTGTTATACACTGGTAAGCACGTCTGATGTACACATTGGAACATCACCATCATCACCCATGAATGACATGCCAAATGTCAATGTCAGTGAATGGACGTGCCAAAGCTTAATGTTGACCCTGAAGAACTTCTCCAGTGCTGCTGCTACACTGTTAACCAACCCAAGCACAGGATTCTTCACAGTATGGCATTGAAGCCAATGTTAAAATTATTATCCATCATGTCCCTCCAGTCTTTTTCCACACTCAGTGCTTCCTAGGATCAAGATTTCCCCACACAGTGTATACTCTTTGTTAGATGAATAATCTTGTGTTTGATTGCCCTGGAAAAAAAATCTTTATTCACTTGTTTGTATATGCTTTTGTTGTAAGCAGGCAGTTAATTGATCCAGCGCACTCTGTAGCAAGAACCTGCATCTTTTCACTATTGATTAGTCCTCGAATCATTGCCTCTTGCAGATTGTATTAATTGCTTTGTGTGTTCCTTTATGCCATCATTGAGATAGCATAGCCCTGCTGTGCAGTCCTAGCAGATACACACCCATTGAACAGTGTTCCCATTTAACACTTCTGTCTAACATAAACCTCTGAGGTTGGTGATAACTCTGTTTGTTTGCTGCTTTGGGCAGGGGCTAACTTCTGAATCACCTGATCAAAGCAATGTGATTGAGCAGCTCCGTGGCTCAACCAGACCATAAACAACTTGCACATGTGCTGTGCTCTTTTCTCAGCCTTTTATAATTAGGGGCACATGTCAGCCCTGACCTAAATGAGAGAACAGATTTTGTCATGCTTCCTGTGTGTAACAAGCCATGTGCTCTCTACTGTCAGAAAGGGCAGGTAAACTTTGACTGAAATCTCTGGAGAATGTTCACCATTATTTGTATCTCTGCAAAGCTATATTTCCTTTAAAGCCTTGAGGGTGATGGTGAAAATGGGTGATTCAGAATTCAGTGCTGCCTCTGATTTAGTAAGATGCCATGACTTGATTCCTTCATTCAGTTCTTGAAACTTTCTCTCATTTGTAGAAAATCACTTTTATCCATCATGATGGGGATGAGCAAATGTGACCTGTCTGTATTTATTAAAATAACCTATAGAAGAAGGCAGACATTCATGCATGGGAATGAATCTAGTGTAGCCTTATGGACAGCTGAAGTACTTTGAAAAATGAAATTTTCACCATATCTATTATAATGCTTTCAGCCATTTCAGTTTTGTCTGCAACTCGAAATCACTGAAAACAGGCAAGAATGAAATTGGAAATCATGAAGCTGCATAAAAGTCTTGGAAGAAAATCAAGTTAATTTTGGTTTGGGCTAAATATTATCCTGAAAGTCTGAATTTTCTGGCTTTTACTTTCCGGTGTGCACAATGTTAATTAATATAAGCTTAATATAGTTCATAAGTGCATAAAAATCCTTAGTGTGGATGACTGAATAAATAATTCTGTTTCTGTGTTTTCTGTCCTGTTTTCTGCATCAGGTCAATAAGAAAAAATACTTGACCATTTTTTGCCTCATTTTCATGTGATTTCTTTTGTTATATGGAGTTTATCTAAGCTGTCTGATTTTGTTTCTTATCGCAGGCCATAACTCACTGCATTGTTGCTTTGAACTCATTCATGTTTCTGTTTGTCACCAAAGTTTTCTTTTATTTCCAGGTTTGGCAAGAAATCCCGACCTGCAATGTATGATGCAACCCCCATTGCTTATGAAGATTACAGCCCAGATGACAAACCTTTGGTTACACTGATTAAGACAAAAGATTTGTAATCTAGTGTATCTTTTTTGGATTATTTTTCAAAAGGATGGGCTACTAACCTAATTTAAATATTTTTAAGAAGAAAGCGTAAGTAATTTAAACCATTAGATGCTTCAGAATTTTCTGTAGAATATTTAAGAACCAATTTTCTGCAGCTTTTAGTTTGGAAAAATATTTTAAAACAGAATTTGTGAACTTCATGATTTACATTTTAATGTACCTTGAGCTCTATAAACTATAAGCTTATGATAGTGTGTGCTTTTTTCTTGGTAGACACTATTACTAAACCCAGATGAGTTTCTTGTGGTTGTTACAGAACAGAAAACAATAATTAATGAGGAGTTCTTTATGAAATGTCAGTGCCAGCTTTCTCAGTAGAGGTAGGAAAAATGTGAAGCATAATATGATATATAATATATCCATTAATTAAAAAAGTCTAAAATGTTTGTGTTGTGAAAAAGAAACTAGTAAAAATTATTATTCCTAATCTGAATGAATTAGCTTTTGCCTTATTCCATGCATGGATAGTTAACCTATTCCTCCATTATTTCCTGAAAGTTGCTAAAACATACTCTTGAGTTGATGTTTGACATTTTTGTAATAGTTATTCAGGCTAGGCCTTGTATAATAATTAAAGTGCCTCTTGAGGCAAAGTAAGGGCATGATCCTTTAAACACTGAAATCAATGAGAGAACTTCCATTGACTTCACTGGATATGGGATTGGATCCTACAATTGGACTGAATCTATATTTTTCTTTAAAGGTTAAAGTTTTTTTATATTGTGAGTAAACTAAGCATATGGTTTGAATTGTTTGTTTCCTAAAGGTTGTTGATGTACAGTATTGTTTCATGAAATATTGTGTATTTCTCATAGTGCTTCTTATTTAGGATCAGTATGGGGTTTTTGTGGCTGTATTTGATCGCTTATGGGCGTCTTAAATTCTTGCTTATTTCAGAAAATACTGAATAAAAGTTAACCAGTGAAGATTGCAGCTGTTTCTTTGTTTTTCTTCATTTCAAACTGAAGTGTTGTCTATAAATTTGAAAGGACATGAGCATATGATGCACTATAAATAATGCTAAAAGATGATATTCCAGCTGTTAATCTGAGAAGGGGAAAAATGGTTTGTATTATCAAGGTAATCTCTCAAAAGTGAGATAAATGCAGATCCAGAGTAAAGGCACAGTCCTGAATGGTGGATGTGCAGGTTAGTAACACCATTCTGTGTCTGAATTACAGAAATGCCAAATGCTCCTCAGAAATCCAGAGTATCTTTCCTGATGTCCTGTATCTGCTACCATGAGCTTTCAACAATGGTGGTCCAAGACAATAATTATTAAAAAGAGGGCTGAAGAGCTCAGATCTAAGTTTAAACTAGATTAATTCTTCAGGCATGGTTTTCTATGACAGAAATTGCAAATTTGCATTTGGTGGCTGTCAGATGATTTTTTTTTATTGGTACAGTTTTCTGTTATACCAATATATTGAAACTTTTGTTTACTGTGACTTCTACGAGTGTTTTGAGAACCCTTAAGAAAGAAAAATCAAGAGCAGGCTATACCCCGTACCAGTTTTGTGACTTGAGGAGAAAAGGGGCACTGTTGTAATTGATTTGTTAATCAAAGGAAGGGAAATACTCATTCTTCAGAATTTTTGGCCTTTTCAGTCAGTAAAATATTGTCTTGTAAATCTATATAAAGTAGGGAAACAAGCAACTCTGTTGTTCTAGGGAACATACATATTCATGGTCCATATTTTACAAGAGAGATGTTGCAATGAGCAGCAGCCTTTCTGCATACAAATCACACCTTGGCAGTGATTCTTGACCAACCTATATTTCTCTCAATTGACTGACCTGAACGATAAGTAATTTGTGAGGAGCTATTTTCCTGTCAGCTTGAAGCCTCCCGCTTCTGTAAATCATCCTGTGCATCCTGTGAATTGTATTCTGAAAATTACTTTGTCTCCTTCCAATTTATTTTATTGAACTCTGATGGCATGTTATGCATGCACTTGTGAGATGTTTGTGAGGCACTGCACTGCCTGCCAGATGGAGCTGTCCTAAGACCTGGAGGGAACAGACCCATCTTGTGTTTCTATCCCAGCTCTGAATCTGCAAGAACAAGTTGGTTACTGTCTTTGTAGACAGTGTCCTGAGAACATACATGAATGTGAGCAAGGGATACTGGTTATTTCATATCCTTTTCCCCAACCATATTAGGTTTGCTCTGTACAGGGAGCAAATACAGATGTATAGCAAACACCACTTGCTGTTAATATATTAAACTTTTTCTTTTTTAGTTTTTTTTTCCCCCTGTAAATAATCCAGTTGCAGAAAGGGCTGATTGTATGTAGTCTTCCCCTAGCAATGGGCTAACAGCCTCCAGCTCCTCCTGGACAAGACAGAGACAAGTCTCTGGGCTTGTCATTAACCCCTAGTACTTGTGTGTAGGCACACAGTTTGTGGTGATTGGGGCCCAGCCTCATCCCCAATGGGTACAGTTGTGCAAAGCAGGTGAGCAGCACTGACAGCAATGAGCCATGGAGTGCCCAGGGCACTGAGCAACCACCAAAGGGAACAAAGGGCACACAGGGGCAATGCATGAACAGGAGGGATATAAAAGGTTGGGCTGAAGAACAAGAAGGGCAGATGCTTGCAGCCTTCTGAAGTGATGGGATGTCACTGTGTATGGGCAGATGCCTGAAGCCTTCTGAAGTGGTATGGTGTTATTCTGTATGGGGTGAAGCTTTCTGGTATTGTATGCTGATACTTTGTGTGTTCTGGCTGTCTCAACATGTGCTGCAACACTTTGCACTCTCCAAGTTTAGTTATTTTTTCATGCTCTTCCATCTGAAATAGGAAAACATCCTTGAGTGTTTCTTTCCCCAGAAGCATGCATGTGTATTCCTACTTGTTTCTTGGGGTGTTTTGAAACTTGTCCTTACAGCTCAGAGTTGTGATATGTGCACTAACAGGAAAATGTCATCATTTACATGTGTTTTGCATAGAGTCAGTCCAAAATGATGAAGACAGTGGCCCTATCCATGTGGTTGGGCTAATTGCAGTATGTATGGCATAGATGCAAGGCCTGAGGGAACAGTTGAGCATAACAGCTAGAAAACACGTGTTGGCTAAAACCATAAAAATTATCCCCTTTAAAACCTGCAGGTGTAAACCTAACTTTAGCTGAGAAAAACTAGACCATTGCCACAGATTCATCTTCTCTTTGCGTCGTGTCTCTGGGAGGTGCTTTGGGAATCTGCATTCCTCCTGTGTGGGCTCCAGAGGTGACACCCTGCCAAACCCTCAGGTGAGAAGCCTCAGTCCCATGTCAGAGCCAGTTTTTGGTAACAGATCTTGCACTTGGAAGAAGCTGGCTCTCAGTCCTCCCGAACTCCAACATGCTTCATCTTCCAAAGACACGATGAGAAATGAAGTTGTTGAGAGGTGCAGGTAGCTTGAGCAGGAGATGGGGTCTCCACACCAGCTGTGTCCCCAGCAGGCACTCAGTGCAGGGGCTGTGCCATGGGGTGCTCTCTGGGTGAGGGGCCTGGCCTTTCTGCAGCTGAGTGCAGAGCATCCCTCCCCCTGGGGGTTCCAAGAGCCCGGCTGTGTCCCTGTGCCAGGCAGGATCAGCAGTGGCCCTGCTGTGGGTCGCACTGGGGCACTGCCAGCCCCATCCCTCATGTGGGCAAGCAGGCAGGGGATGAAAGGCCTGGAGATGCAGTCCTGACTCAGCTGAGCCTGCAGGAACTCTGTTTTTGGCTCTCTAACCCTGTTCCTGTTACGGAGGGACACTCATGGCTGGGGATGGGATGTGGGGAAGGCACATCTGAGGTGAGAGGTTGCAAGGAGACCTGAGGCTCCTGAATATCCCTGTGCATTGTCAGTCAGGGCTGGGTAACACCCTGTTCCAAACCCATCAACCTGATTTTGCTGCTCTCTCTCAACTGCAGCTGTGCTACACTGGTGTGAGGGGAATGAGAGCTGAAAAGAGATTTCAGCTCAGTAAGTGCGTGCTCAAACTGAAAGTCTCTGTGTGGTTAATCCCTTTGAAAACAATGGACTTTTAAAAAAAATGTGTGTTATGTTTTGGGGGAAAGTGGCTTGGTGTCCCTGGGCATCTAAAAATGTAAAAGATCTGACCATAGGAGTAAACATTGCTCGTTTTAGTGAAGTCTTGTGTTGTGACACTTCTGTCACAGAACTGATGTTTTCATCTTGTCTCAGCCTCATTTCTGGAAACAGCATGGCTTTTCTCCAGCAGGGCTTTGCTGAGAAATGCCTGAGCAGTTATGACATTCCTGAAGATGTGTAGTTTCTTCTTTGATAGCAATAGACATCTGATGAGGAATAAACTCAACACCTCTGAAAATTATTCTGTGGGAATGGCTGAAAGGAATCATAGAGCCACTCCTCACTTGTGTTGCCAGAGGTAACTTCTTTTCCCCTTCATGTGGCTAAATCCTTCTGTGTCCAAAATTTCTCTGAGATTCCCTTCTCATGTTGCACACAACCACCCACCTTCTGCAGAGCAGACAGATGCAAATCCAGCCTGTCCTCCCTTTGGGTGCCTCCAGCCTGGTTTCTGTGGGAGGTATTTGCTGTTACCAGCTTTGGGAAGTTGTTTTTTTTTTTCCACTGCTGCCATGTTTTTGAGGTTCATGTGCTGCTCAGGGCAGCTGGGCTGAAATTGCTGTTTGTATGGTACTCTGCTCTTGTATTCCTGACCTCACAGGGAGTGAAATACAGTCCTCCCATGGATCATGGAGGGCAGCTGAAAGCCAGATTAATTCAGAGAAGAGTTTATGCTCATGCTATGCTCTGCTGTGAATAGTTAAAATAATGAGTGTATTATCAAGCGCTAATGAGTTCAGACATGTTCCCAAAATAAAAAATGGGAGTCAGGGCAGTCCAGTTTGCACTTAAACCTTCTCTTCAAACCTGCTGAGAGAGATGTGCACTGGCTTACAGCTTTGAGACACCCTTTATTTTAAAACAAAATACGAACAAAATTCTTGTTTAAAATTTGTTTTCTCTCTCAGCATCCATTACCCTCAGGAAATGCTGTGCATGAGCAGGGAAGCAGTGAGAGAAGGGCAAAGCACAGAGCTGGTGCCAAACGAGAGACATGGAGCTGATCTGCTCTATCTCCTCCCTGCAAGTTTGTCTTCTGTCCCTTGAGACTTTGGCTGAGCATCTGCCAAAACACTGTAGTTGTGTGGGGTCAGGAGGGATGGCATAAGGCAGATCTGAGACACTTTTATGTCCATCTTAAACATCTCATCAGGGAGATGAGAGCAGCCAGAGTCTGGCATCTGAGTAATCAGATGCTGCTGCTACCTGAGAATGTTGCCAAGATGGACAGAGTGTGATGTGCTCGCAGCTCCTGCTCAGTCTGATGTGCTGGTCACTGGAGAGGTGGCCCTCAGAAATCATCTTTGCACTTCTTGACTCTCTGCTCCTTGCACTAGAGCTGATCCCTCCAGTGCAACTTCTGTGCTGCAGAATCCCCTCTGTAGGACCCAGCATCTGAACCCTTTATATCCTTTTCCCCCCCTCATGTTTTGGAACGGCTCCAAGTAGGTGAAGGTGATTCCTTCCAACAGGATGTGGGTCAACCAGTGTAAACAAACAAATCTTCAAAGCAGTTATGCCACATCTAGCTTCATCTGGGCTCAGCTGGCTTCTTTTCTTCTGCAGTGCAAAATGGATAACAAATATGACCTCTCTGGAAAAGTCAGATTTCTCTGTTATTATGAATTCCAGTTTCAAATCCCTTTTAGGACGTTTATGATAAGATGATTATTGTAAATAAGCTTCCCCTTTAGCAAAGAATAAATCATCAAATAGGCTTTGTTTGGTGAGATCTTTGGCAAAGGAATGTAAATAAATAAGCTAACTGAATAAACTTCTTTATCTGATGTGCTGAGCAGAAAAGGCAGCAAAGTTAATCATTTAGGAAAATAAGCTGGACTGCTGTGCTTTCTTCAATAATAGACCAGTCTAAGGGAAACAATCTGCTCTATCTCGCTGAGCCTGGACTTTTTGCTAGCATCCCACAGACCACGAGAGATCCTGTTTAGCACTCTGGCAGCAGTGCTGTCTTGTCAAGGAGATGTCCTTCGGCCTAAATGTTTGATTTGTTTCTTTTCCTGTGGACTGGTCTACTTCCTGTCAGAGGTAGCTCCTCGCAACAGAACAGAGTTCTCTTATGAGGTCAGCTGTGCCTTCTCTTCCATCTCCTGGGAGTGGAAAGCACATGGACAACAGTCTGGATCTGCAGGGTCTTAAACTTTGGACCCCATTCATATCTCTATATGAGAAAGTTTGCATGTGACTCTGCATGGATCTCAGTCCAACACCGCTCAAGGAAATGAGTGTGACTGTTCCAATTTTCACCATGGTTTTTTATTGACTTATGGATTTGAAGTAATCTGAAGTAAATCTGCCTGGAATCTAAGCCTATAAGCCAAATAAAAGATGCACAAGGTAACAAAAATGCACGTTGTAGCTTCTGTGGAAAAGCAAACAGCCTAGTGCAATGGAGGTTATTTTGGCATGTAGGAGCTGCATTCCCAATTAGTTTGTCAGCAGAATGCTTTGTTCTCGCCCCCATTTGTAATTGTTGGATATGTGATCACTGTTGGTGCAATTTGGTCTTCTAGAAGCTTATTTTCTATATTGTATTGGGACAGAGAGAGCACTAACAGAACCATAACTGGAACGTGTTTTCTCACTGAGAACAGAGAAATATATGGGTAGGTTACAGAGAGCAGAAAGTAGCATCAGCTTGCTGAAAAGGGTGTTTGTAGATCCCAGTGTATGGCCTTGGTATTTATTCTACAGATCAGACTGTGGTGGTTTGATTTGCTATGTTGCATCTGTCATGTGAATAAGGCAAGAAGCCAGTAACGTGTTATGATGCAGAATAATTTATTTCAAGGATTTTGTACCTAAAATGTGCAGTCCACAATGTCTTACTTGTGGTCTGTACATGACACCAGTTCTTCCTATTAATTTAATTTGAACATTTATTTCAGTTGTTATGCCTTTGTATGGCAGTTGCTAGAAAGGTCTGTCAAAACAAAGCTGACAGAATGTCATGTAAATAAGGCCAGATCTACTTTCCCATGTGCCTATTATGCCATTTCACTGTCATCTTGCCATGAATTTGGACTTGAGATTGTTCTACATATGAAAGATGATGACCAGTTATTTTTATCTCTGGTACTCATCATGTTGCTCCCCTCTTTCCTGATGCCCTGTCTTGCCTGTGTGCAAGAAGGACAAAGACAGCAGGAGATTTTTAGAGGGCTGAATTAGGTGTGGAGTTTTCCTCTGTCGTTTATTCGTTTCATTTCCATGGAGAGAATATTTTACAATTCCATGGAGGTGCATTAATCCCTGAGAGATTTGAAGGGTTATTTTTCTTTAATGCATGCAAGATTTAAAATGAGGTAGTAAGCTAGCAGCATTGACAGACATGTCAGGTTTAAATCAAAATGTCTCACAGCTGTGATTTACTTAGTGATATATGTTGCTGGATTTTGGAAGATTTCATTTGGAATACATTATTCAATGATTTAGATTGTTGAATGGTAAATATGGTGATGCTTTGATAACATTTTGGAGTTTCATGCAATAAGCTACAAAATTTCTGTAAAAACTGGTCAATACTATCTAATTTTCCCTCACTTTAGGGGACTGCCTAGACTCTCTTTTTTTGCAGAGAAAACCAAAATTCACAACAAAACTATTACCCTACCCTGGCATTTAGCCTGGCACGATCCATGTTTTTCCAATATTTTTTCAAGAAGCTCTGATTTTGCATAAGCAATAAAGTCATATTCTCTTTCCTCATAAGGCAATACCTCTCTAAGAGGGAAGAAATTGTGGACAGAGAATTATCAGACTTCAAATTAACAGTTAAATATGGTCTTCATTCAAAAGCAACTCAGTCTTGAGATTTCTGAGAATTCATTGTCTCTCTCTTTTTTGTTTATGTGTTGTCTCTGACTTACATCCCTCTCCTTCAAGCTCTAGTGTCAAGGGTGATTTATGAGTGCAATTTTCTGTGTAATATTATGTAGCAATAGTTGGCAAATCCCTTCCCTCAGCAAGGGGATGTATTCTTCTTTGTCAGACACCAAAGAGGCACACAGCCCTTGAATTTCTTTAAAAAGACAATCCTTTTTGAAAGGACAAATGCAAATCCCATCTCATAATAACTCATAGTTACTTATAGATATGTTACATGTACAAAACCTGCTCTGGCCACGTGAAATTGGCATTTTCATGTGATGGATCCACTGGGAATCCCTCTGACTGTCTCAGGTCCAGCTCTGTAACCAATCTCTTGCTCTTTGCTTGAAACAAGCTCTGCACAGTGCTGAGCAAAGCCTGGGACAGCTGCACTGCTGTGCTGGGCACTGTTCATGATGAAATTTAAGCATAAGCTTAATGAAGGACTTTGGAGGTTTGTTAACTTTCTGTTATGCATTTTTGCCTATTCTAGGGTTGAAGTATTTTTGCATTTATAGAGCTCTTTGAGTTGCAAGACTTGGTAACATCTTATGTGAAGTGTTGATGGCATCAGCCTTATACTTTCTGTGAGGGCTCTGCGTTCACTCTGGTTTCCAAAAACTTAAAGAGGACTCAAGTCCACTAAATTATTGTACACAAGAGGGTGATTCTTGTGCTTTTCTGGATGATTTGTAAATATTTACAATCTTTATGGGTATTTGCCAGAAAACCTGTTCACATCCACCCAACGACACATGTTAAAATTCTTCCCAATAATGAGTGAAGTGCCCAGGTTAGGGACAAAGAGGACAGCCCTTTCCAGCTTACCTGTCTGCCTTTTTCTTAGTTGGGACTGGGGTGAATTGAAGTATAGTTTCATCCTTGAACTCTGCTCTGTTTCCCATCTCACCCATTTTATAGTCTGTGATCAGGGAACACGTGTCCCTTGTCCTACAGTGGTCTTGGGTTTCTGCACCTTTCTGTGCTTGGCCATCCTCAGCCATTAGGTATTACTGGTACCAGTTGTTGGCTGTGGGGGACAGTGAGTGCACTAAACAGATGACACCAGTGCTGTTGCACACTCTGACATGAATATCTCAGCAGTGTAATTTGAAAATTACCTGGGTTTAGCTCTTAAACAATGCTTGAGGGCACAGTCATTTCCAGTAGAATTTGGATTGCTGCAGCAGCACTCTACATTCCCATGCTCAAGTGGGGGAAGGAGAAACATCTCCTGGATTGCCACACAGCTGACCAGTCTCCCTAAACCGATGAATAACAGCTGGGGATGTGTCACTGAAATAGGAAGTGTGGCTTCTAGTAACTTCCTATTTTAACAGATAAAATTGGGTAGCTGGAATGGTGAAATCTAGATGACAAATTGCCAAATCTTCTTGCTATAATGATGCTCTGCAAACATAAGTTGTGATTTGAGACTGTCAAAAGTCTCTTTTCTTGGTAAATTTTCTTATTCTGAGGGAATATCCAGTGCATGTAAAATTGCTCACAGTATTATTTATTATTTATCATTCTTCATGCATTTTTATATGCATGTCTCTTCAGTGCTCACTCTAAAAACAGCTTATCTATATAGACATGATTCTTCTCTCTCTTATGTTGTTAAAAATCAGAAGTAATTTGAATTCAATTCACTGAATCACATCTGTGCAACTCAGAAAAGTGTCATGATCAGGAGCTATGCAGATGCCATGGATTTCACTTACTGTAAATAGGTGTAAGGGTCATCAGGATCTCTGCACAGATTTGTGGAGGTACATATTTCTTTTTGTCACAGACAAAGAAGTACTTAATAATCATTAGGGGTAATTAACAAATAAAGACAATACAGTCAAAGGTGCACAAGGTGGACAGGGGTCTGAACAGGTCTTGTTTCAAGTTTTTCTGGACCAGAGACAACCAGTGTGCAAGCATCTGGCATGTGTCAACCCAAAGATTTTCTGGCTTTCATTTTCTGCTGCTTACAAGATTAATTGGTGCATTAAGAGCTGAACTTGAGCTTCTTTAGATTGTTAATGCAAGATTTGCTGTTGGAGGCTGCCTGGGAAATATCACTGTTCCTGCAAGGAGGTGTCTGGCCAGCAGCTGTGCCAGCGGTGACGCGGTGGGAGCATTCCCTGGGGAGGCGACGACTGATCCTCCTGTCCCGTGTTCCTGTCCTCTCCTCTGCCCTGCGTGTCACCACTGCCCCCACACCCCTGGGTGCTTGGCTTCTGCAGGAAGCAGGAAATTCTCGGGATTTTCCCCTTGCGCATCCTTGCTGCCCCTCTGCTTGGGTCCCCCTTCCTCTCTGGGGCGCGGCCCTTGGCCCCCCGTGCCGCGCTGCTCCCCTCCCCGGGCCCCACAGCCGGGCTCCGGGCACCGCCACAGCCTCTCGCCCGTCCCCGCGCCCGGATGGCTGCCGTGCCTCGCCTGGGGGCTGCGGATCACATCCGCCTCTGCTGCTCTCTCCAGACGCTTTGCTCGCCGCCTGTGCGGCCCAGATTCCATGGCCTGAATTCCCCCGGGCCGGCTGGCGCGGGGCCGCCGGGCACGGAGCCCAGAGGCCGCAGCCCCGCAGCGCGGCCGCTGCCAGCGCCCACAGACTCGGCCTTTCGTCCCCGAGGCTGGCTAGGGAAAAACAGGCTTGGTGGTACTGGCCCGAGGGACTTGGCATCTCCAAAAGATCAACTCTGTGTTTGCTGGGAGGCTGACAGCCCTCCTTCCCTCGCTCCCCTTCCTTCTTCCCCCACCCGGGCTCCTGCGGGGACGATGGAGGGGCTGCCTGGCCGAGGCAGAATAAAACTTGCTCCCCCTTTCAGTATCGTGTATTTTGTCCTTCACAGAAGTCTTGTGCCCTTTTAAATGTATGCAAGACCTTTGCAGCAACCTTCCTTCTGCACTTGTTGACCTGCCATGGCTTTGGTGCTTTGTTTTCTCTGCTGCTGTGAGCAGGACCAGTACAGTGCCAACATGAAGGAAAAGTAAGACCAAATGTCTATCTGCCTTTCTAAAGATAAGGCCTCTGCATGTGAGAAGAAAAAAGGGATATCACATAAACATGGCCAAATACGTCACTACATATGCATTTCATGCTTTTATTTAGTCCATCCACCTCCAAAACAGCACTTTTGGAAGAGGAAGAGAAGTAGCTGTCCTGGTACTGGGGGAAGGTGGTGGGGTGGTTAAAGCTGAAGAGAGAATCAGAAACACAAGCTCTTCTGGCAGCAGCACAGGTAATTAAAGACACCTGGTCACTATGGGAACGCCAGCAAGAGCTTCCCCAACAAATTGGAAATCAGGACCTCATTATCCCTGGCAAGCACAATGTGGATGGGTGGGAGAATATGGTATATCCAAACCTGAATTATCTCCCTTGACTGGGATACTTACTGCTGCCTCAATTTCACAAATCATTAACACCACACTGCTTCAGGTTATAGTGTCTCCTGATGCCATTTTAAAATACCTGTGAAGGGGATATGAGACAGATGCATTGGGAGCAGAAGTGCCCTCAGCTGAACCACCTTGGTGGAGCTGCACTCCCATAATCATCTCTATGCACCTACACAATCAGAATGAAAATCATTACTAAATAACATTAGGGATTATACAGTAAGCAGGGATGTAAATAAATTTCCCTTTCAAAATACCAAAACACAGTACTGAAAGGAAATCAAGGGCCTTTGAAGATAATGTGGTCTGTACTTTGCCAGTATTTTAATGAAACATTCTTACTGTTGAATTCCTGCTAATTTAACAGTGACCATGCCTGAAGAGATCCCTGGCAAGGAATCAAAGCCAGAACTTTAGGTGCTGCTGCTCCCAGCAAAGGGGGTGTATCTGTCACCATGGGTACATTGAAGTTGCTTCTCAATAGCCTCTGAACTCTGAAAATTATTGGGACCCCTCAAACCCCAGGTTTCTGCTGTCAGTGTTTGTGAACTGCCAGTGCTCTGATGATGCCCCTGGCTGCCCTTGCCTGCATCCCATGGCTGGCTGTGGGGCTGGAGCCCCAGCCTGACTGTGTCCTCCCCAGGTAATGCCCTCACTGTAGCTCCCCCATGCCCAGACTCCAAAGTGTGCCATGGAAACTGGAAATCTCTAACTTGGATGCTCCCTCTGCCATATTTATGACATAAAGTTGAGGCCATGCCATCCCAGCCACCCCTGTCATCTGCATGATATGAAGTTCTACATAAAAATACATTTATTGTCACCTTGAATGTTAAAATGTAATAGTTGTCAAAGAAAACAGTTTGGATTACTTGGATAGTTTAATTTGGGTTGCTTAGGCACTAAACATTTTTTCAGAGAAATATTGGAAAGCTTAGACAATGTCTGGTGCCATCAAAGCAGGGTAGCTGCATTTGCTTCAGGTGATTTGACAAAGTGTTTAAGAGTAACAAGTGTATTTAGATTTTGGAAATATGCTATTAATTACAGCACTTTACAGAACATTAAATTTGTTAATTAGGCAAACTTACTCTACAGAAGCAAATATAAGGTAAACTGAATTAATAATAAAAAAAGAGATGTGTTTAATCAGTTCTGTATGCTTTGTAAACTTGCATAATCAAAAAGAGGATCTTGGAAAAAGGACTTGCGAAGTCTGCAAAATATTTGGGGAAGCAGCATTTAAATAACTGAATGACTCTTCTAGTTGTGTTTCAGTGAGAAATAAGTGCTCCTAAAGCTAAATTGAGCTTTTGAAGTCAAATAATTCAATGGGATCAGCAATTGGATGAGTTTAGTTAATTAAAAAGGCAATGCTATAGTTAAAACCAAAATAATTTATTTTTCTTTTCAAATGCAGAGGAGCTATGTTGCTATAAAGACCTTAAATAAAATAATCCTTATTAGGGGATGAGATGGTACAAAAGGAAGACAAACCCAATAACTAGAAGCCATTAAAAGACACAAAATATCCTGGAGTCACAGGAAATGCTTCAGATTTACTATCTGAATAAAAGTGAAAATGGTCCTAATGCATCCAATACTCCCTTTTGAAATGCAAGATCTCCCCTGGCTCCAGTATTTCTGTCCTGTGAGCACTGAAATGAAGGAAACTGAGAGAGGTGGGACCAACCTGTGTAATGTATTGCAGTCTTCGGAAAGAATTGTCTTAACTCATTCTGAGATGAGAAACTCTACAGTTTGGCACAGTAAAAAGAAAATAGAAAAAAAAAACAACCCTGTATCTTCTTACAGGCGCATTCTAGAACACAGTACATCCTGGAAATAGGAATTCACACTATTTATTTAAGTGAAAGATCTCTCACTGGCTTGTAGTAGGACCTTACCTAATGCAGAACAACTTAAATACGAAATAAAAAATGATGCTTGGATTAAAATATTAGAAAGTCTAGGTAGAAATGACCTAATCTTATTGAGATTGTGACATGAACTCAACCAAGTTTAATGAATCATTTCCTGAGCTAGGCTCTGCTGGTGCCTGTCCACCCCAGCAGCACCTCGCCCAGCTGAAAAACAAGTTTCCTGCAGAGGTGTCATGGGGCACGACCAAAAAGGCAACCCAGCTGAATTTCCTGAGACAGCCCATGGTGCAGAGCACACCTGGAGACTAAACCAAAATGAGCAGAAGGGCTCAGTAGCATCCCCACAGTGCCACTTTGCTGCCTTGGGGAGGATGCTGGTGGGGCGCAGGGGTTCACAGGTGGATTTCTAATCAACCAGTTGGATTTCAAAAATTTGTAGCTGAGCTGCTTCTCCCCACGTATGAGCATATTCCTACCACCTTCTCATATAACTAAAACCTGAAGCCTACAGCATTCATTTTCTCTTGTTTTCATATCCTTTTTCAAAATTAAGTAAGTCATTTGTTCTCATAACGTGCCACCCATTTCGTAGCAAATGCAGATTTCCCTCCCCAATTGTTTTAGTTTGTATAAAAGTCATGTAAATGAAGAGAGAAGCAGCCTCCAGCCCCAGGGTTGGTCTCCTGCTAATTGCAGATCCTGAACTTCTTTTGTGTGCCCTGCTGCTGACAGCCTGGGTTGTGCCAGCTCCTAGCTGGTTCAGGAAATGGTGGTGGGCGGATTTACCCATATGGGAAGGATCGATGAAACTGCTCCAGAGTTCACTTGAGGAAGAGTGAGGCTTTTAGAAAAGGCCCTTGTGCAGGAGTGTAGGCACCAGTTGAAACAAACAATGGTGTGACAGGGACATGGTGTTTGGAAAGAGCTCTAGTGGGCATCTTGGCCAAGAGCTGGTGCAGAATTAGTGCTTCCCTTCCTGGAGGGGAAGGAAGGGGGTGATGCATCAGTAAATGGAGCTGCAACACTTGAAATGCTTTAATTAGACCATCACTGCCCAGGGACATAGTGGTGGAGTCTTTCCAGAAACAATCTAAAAGTTCATGTTCTTAGAGTCTTGCTCTGATCACATCCAGCCTCGCCTGGATCCTGCAATGTGTCTCAAGGCGTTGGTCCTTGAGATGGATCCTGTGGCAGAGCTGCCCTGTCAAAGGTCATGGTTTGTCCACAGGTGAGCCTGACACCCTTTTTTGGAGAAGATTCTCTTCAGTATTGCTTTTCCTTGCTATTTAAAACACTGACACTGAAAGGATACCCTGTGTCCCCAGGGTCACACACCCACGCTGCATTGGAGCCTGGCTTGCAGCCTGCGGGATGTGGTGGTCAGTGCTCGGGACAAGTATGACATGAGCTCCTCTGGGTTTTTAACAAATCCTCCTGCATCCGAGCATGAGGCATTACCCAGGCAGCCTCAGGTGGCGGGGAGGGCCAGGGGCAGCTTTTGTGTCTGGAGAAAATGTTCCTTGGTGCAGCTTTGGAACCTGCAGAGACTTTGCTTTTCTGTGGCATTTCTGGCCTCCACAGGGAAGAACGGTGCCTGCAGACCTCTGGAGTGTGTGTGTCTGTCCTTGTGGGTGCTGGGGCACAGCTGGGATGCCTGACACTGTGAAACAGCTGAGTGTGCCCTTGATGCTGATTTGGTGCTTGCCCTTCGGGGGACCACCCGGCACCGACCGGGCAGGGGGGATCCTGCCCCCAGCTGAAGGCTCCCTGTGCTCCATGACCCCGCACTGCCATGGCAGCGGCCTTACAGAGCCCTGACACGTCCTACGTGCTTGGCAGCAGCTTGAACCACCTGCAGAACCGGAGGAAAAAGTTTCAGCTGCGGTGAGGCAGCGTCCCATGGGGACGGCTCGTCTGGGAGGGGGGGCCCACATTCTCCCAGGCGGCGCACAGCGAACGCCAGTGGGAGAATGGCGTTCTCCCCGGCACCGCTGCCCGAGAGGCCGCGCGGGGTCGGGACACGCCGGGCTGTGGCAGCAGCTGGGGGGAGGCGCTGTCCCGGTCACCACAGGCGTCCAGGTGGGATGTTTGCCGTGCCCGGGGGGATGGATGCCGTGCCCAGATGGGATCGATGCTGTGCCCGGGGATGCCGTGTCCGGGAGATGCCGTGCCCGGGGAATGGACGCAGAGCCCGGGTGGTCCCCCGTGCCCAGGTGGGACGGATGCTGTGCCCGAGGGATGGATGCCGTGCCCGGGTGGGACGGACGCCATGCCCGGGCGGTCCCGTGCCCAGGTGGGACGG